>KK119861.1:539539-556742 GCA_000611955.2 Stegodyphus mimosarum
AAAAAAAAAAAAAAAAACCCACACAACTGTGTTTATTGAAATATTGTGGGTATACACAATATCTTTATTTGTCTTTTTGTGGTTGTTGTATTTGTAGAATGCCACACTTTGCACCTGTTGTTTTGTTCACATGCTTGATCTTTCCTGAAAGTTTTATAGATGTTTTTGTCTTGATAGCTTTCTTTGCTAGTGATAGAAAGTTTCATTCTTAACTGTGCAACATGTGTGAATCTTCTGAAAATTTTTGAAGAATAAATGTGTAATTTCTTACATTAAGAGCATTGTAAATAAACTCATTGCTCAGACTTATAATTTATTTTTCGGTAAAAGTTTACAATTGGGTGCCCCTTGTTTCTTTGGCAATTCTTTTTTGACGCCAAGATCGGCGCCAGAAGGCACAATTTCAAGATGGCTGCTACACAAAACCAAAATAAGAAGTCAAAGAATTGCACAAACTCGGTATCCATGTACACATAGATGTATTTTCACTTGAAAAAACATGCCAGAATTGCACAATCTAGGCATTGCGCACTGCCTTAAATTTGTCCATGTACACATCGATTTATTTTCACTTAAATAAGATATGGATATGGCTTAGTAAATAATATGAACAGAATAGTTTCTTATTGAAATTAAATGTAATGCAATTTTAAGGGTAATAGCCTTTACAATAATTTAAATACGGTGATTCACATTTGTTTTTGGACACTTGTAATGTTTTCGTAGTATGTTATTTTTTGTTATAAAATAAATATCATCAAAATATTCTTTGCACTAAAATAAGTTATTCCAGATGTGTTAAAATGTAACTCACATTATGATTTGAGACTTGAAAGTGAGTCAAAATGTTTTGAAAGATGATGTTTCTTGTCATTATTATCATTTGTTTGGTTTAAATAAAAATGCATCACAAGAATTATCATCTGCATTTAGAAGTTTTGCTAATTTAGCAAAATATAATAGCAATTCAATATCTGAAGTGAGCATGGCAAAGCATTAAAAATTAAAGACAGTTCTGTTCAAAATTTAACCATTCATGATTTTAAACATGATAAAAGTATTCAAAATATTCACAAAATTCATGATGCAAAGCATTTAACTATCTTCTATCTATTAAAATGATGGAAACTGCGTGGATCTGTATGAAATTCACTGAAGTCTGCACCATTATTTCAACAGGAAGTATAATAGCTAACCATAACTAACACGAAGGAATCGGAGATTTCTCCTATGAAAAAACAAACCCAAAAATTATTACCGTAATGCTTGTATATAACTCTTCTGAAGTTTTCAAAACTTCTCCATATTCTTTGGACTTAAATCATATTGAACATGTATGAATTGAGTTGGAGAAAAGAATAATCAAGCAGGGCATTTCTGTGAAAGTGTTCAAATACTTATGAGAGTTCATTTTCAGAACGTTTTGTATAAACTATTTTTTTACCAAAAATGTTTTGAATAACTTTTTTGAAAACAAGCATGTTTTAAAAAATGATGGTTGGTAATATATATAAAAGAAAAACAGAGTTATTTCATTAATAATTACTTACTGATATTTGCAAATAAAACTAAAAATACCAAGTTTATGATAACAAATATGAGCCATTGTAATTTTTTTCTTGTTTTTTAATTTCCCTGTGTTCTTTTTGTTTAGAAACATCTTTGCAACATGTATCTATGATTTTTAGATCTGAACCCCAGTGGGAAGTTGTAGAGCCTTTACTTGATTTTGGTATGTTTACTTAATTATTAAAAAAGATTAAAGTTACATTTTTTAAATAATGCCCTAGACATTTGTACTCATATTCTCATATAGTTTGCTTTTTATTTACATAATGGTGCTTTTTATTTTTGTATTAATACACTGTATATTTCTCATCAATTCTGGGAGAGAAAGCTTATATTATTAAATACTTCCATTTCGCTTAAATAAGCAAATTTAAATATTTGCTTGTTTAAGCTAAGGCACTTTATATTACTACTAAGCTGCTTTATATTGCTTTATAATATTTTGTAATATTATAGCTTTATGCATGTTTCAGAGTCAGGTTTGTTTTATATTTTGTTCTTTTTTTATATTTTGATTTTTGTTTCCCTTGTGTGTGTGTGTATATATATATATGGAATTTTGGAAGAAGCATGACCAGCTTGATTTTTAAACATCATTTATTTTTAGAGGATAGCACATATCTTCTTAATTGGTAGAACACTAGAGATGCTAAACACTCCGTATAATTTTAGATACACAATTCTGTCTTACATGAAGGAGAACAGCTAACAGAGGCTAAGTGACACATTGCTAGCAGGAGGGCTAAGTGGTAAAAGAGGGTGAATAGTTAATTACAGTACTATTTATAAGTTCAGCATGCTTTGTTTTAAACTTGAGCAGTGATTGAGAAAAAGATCTCATGTTACCATAGGGTAACCATACCATAGGTGGTTAAAATAGGGAAAGTGTGGTGTAACATGGTACAATATGGAGCCTTGAAGAGGGGATCTTTGCAGTTAAATTAAGAATTTAAAAGTTCATTCCTATTAAGTTAATTTGATAATAATTTTTTTTCATGTTTTTACATCTTACACACATATATATCTGTGTATAAAAAACATGTAAATAAAGATTATAATTTTAATTTGCTATAATCTCTTAACTCTCTAATTTAATTCAGTTGTTTCCTTTTTGTCCTAAGTAAAGGCTTACAATAAATATCTCTAAATTGCATCATTTTGAAATTAATCCTTGTCGTATGACTTTTACATTATGCTACTGATCCAGGCATTTATATAAATTTTTTGGCAAATAAACATTTCAGTTGAATATTTCAGTTTGAACCAAAACCTTTTATTGATATCTGGTTGAAATACAACAAAAAGAACATGCACAAGAATGAGGGTGCTGCATGAGGGAAGCATTGTTATGAGCATGTTTGCCTCAGTAATGGGTATGTATTGTTGAGAGAGTTTGGTACATTCTGAAAATCTGAGAAGGTGCTAAGGTGCTATCTGCTAAGGTGGTTACAATTATGTGCAAGTACTGCACTAACTTAGCTATATGTATCTATTCAAGAATACTATGTCAAAAATAATGAACTGCATCAACTAGCTAGGACTATATATGCACAGTCTCTGTAACCATGTTCTTACATAAAATTTTTATCACATATATTTATAATGGAAACAAAACAAAATGAGGGTACCTTCATGTGTAACTTATTATAGGATGAAAATTAGTCTTTTTATATACTTAAATATATTTTTGATGATGTTATGGATTTTGTGTTTATTTAGCTATTTATTTAGAAATGTAATTAAAATTGTTTTATTTTCCCGTGCAATGCAGCGCGTGATGAATTTGATGAAAAAGCTATGCTGGAAAAGTAAAAATACAAGAGTGCATGCATTTAATATTTATTAAGAAATATCTCGTAATTGTATTGTTTTGCTAACCAGAAAAATTGAGAAAATAGATTTTACGAAAATATTCTCATGTTTGATTAAAAACCTTATAAAAGCCGAATTAAAACATCTCAGCTCAGTTGAACTTGTTTTAAGGGAACTGTCGTTTACTTAATGCTGTTATTGGTTGTAGCAAATTCTCTGTGAGATCGAATTAGTTTCTGTGTATTTTGAATTTGAGTTCTGTTCATATTCTAGTAGTTTAAAAATATAACTGCTGTGAGGTATTGTGATATTTACAAATATCTCTGAGGAAATATTTCAGTATTTTGTTTTATTTCTTATGAAAGGAATAATTTTTATTAACTTTTTATCGACTTGTGCATTCAATCCATTACAAACCTGTATGCACGCAACAATTTTTGGTGTCAGGAGTGGAGTTGAATGCCTTTCACTAGAGTGATGGAAGAACAATTGAGACAGCTTGTCACTCATTGCTTTTGCTGCATTCCAAGAAAAGATGGAAGCTGGCCAAGCATCATTTAAAGAAGACATGAAAGATTCTGTTAAAGAAGAGATGAGAGCTGGCCAAAAATTCGTTAAAGAAGAGATGAAAGGTGGTCAAGAAAAGATTGAAGCAAGACAAGAAGAGATGAAAAGAGAAATTACCCACATAATAGAAAATAAATTTGAGGCTATGGAAGGCAGAATAGACACAGTTGAAAATAAAGTTGGACAAACTGAAGAAAAAGTTTCTTCTGTCCAGGAACAAATAGAAGAGAGAGTTTCTGTTGTGCAACAGCAAATCTTAGGAAGATTTTCTGTTGTACAACAAGAAATTTACGACAGGGTTTCTACGATCGCCAAAGAAAATGAGAACCTGAAGAAATTTGCAGCGATGACAGATGGTTTTAAATTTTTACCGATATCTGCTCGTTCCTCTCTGAAGCTAACTACAGATGATGGGAAGACCTCTTGGCAAGTGTATAAGACACAATTTTCTATACTAGCTGATGTGAATGGATGGGATTTCCGAAGGTAAGGCATGTCATCTCGCCGCTTATCAGAGAGAAGACGCTGAAGATATCCTTCAGATTCTTCCAGAAAACCAAAGGCTAGATTTTAAAGCTTTATCTGGTGGGTTAGAGCTGCACTGTGATGAGAAATGTTGGAAAAAGACTGCAGTTGGCTTCAATTAAATCCTGTCAACAGAAGCGCATGGGAACATTCCAGGAGCTCTCCATGGATGTTGAAAGACTATCTCCCATTGCCTTTTCAGAGTGCCTAACAGAAACAAGGAAAATCCTGTCGCTGCAATACTTCATCAATGGCATCCAGGATCCTGAAATACAGAAAGCTCTGCGAATGGCAGATGTCAAGGACTTGAAAAGCGCTCTAGTGTATGCCATGAAATTCGAGGCAACCCAGCAAGCCACTAATAGAGACCAACATCCAATCAGAACTGGGCAGATTGCCAGTGGATCAAATGGCTGCTTTCATGATTTGACAAGACAAGTCAATGACTTGAGATGGAATAAGTGACAAGAAACTGACACTAACGTTGTAAGGTTTCTCCTTCAATCTCTTGACCTTCTTCGTGAGCATAAACTGTGAAACCTTATGTGGAGGACAGTGAGCAAATCTAGGCTATGTCCTTTAGTGTTGCAGAAACTACAAAGTCAGAAGGAGGGTTTAAAAAGTGACCCTTTAATTCAAATATTTACAACTCTTCCAATTGAGAGTAAGCCACTACTTGGGCTGAACTAAATTAATATTAAACTAAAGTGTGTTAACAAATTCAATACCTAACTTAATTCTAAATAGGACGGCGAGGGAAGCTTAACTCTTAGTGAAATGCAATTATGCGAATTTCACTAGAAAACACTGGTAATTGCAAATTGCCTATGAAGGCGAACTTTCAGCAGACAGAGGAAATCTTTGCGCGCACAGCCTTACGGCGATAAATCCAAGGCTCTGTCTTTCCCCTCGTTAACTCCTGCCTTTTAAACTGCTAACAGATATATGCGATTTGCATAAATATCTCACTCGCGCTAAATTCGGGCAGCAACTGAAACTTTGAGAATTCGATAGGAAAGTTCAAACTAAAAATAATTTGGTTAATTAAAATAATGAATGCTACAAAGTTGCTCCCAGAATTTAGTAGTCTGAAACTAAGTAGCCTAAAATCGGCTTTTAGTGAAGATGCTAAATTCTAAATCTAAATTTTCCTTCCTATTCGCCATCCTTTACAATTGTAAGTTTTAAATTTAGTTTAAATCTCTGTTTGTGTCTTAGATATTTTAACATAGAATATCTTTTTCCGTCTTCACATCAAAAAGATCCATCAGGAATTTGGCTGGATTCTATCTGGTTCCTTCCAATCTGGAAGGAAATAAATTTTAATTTCATGTTATAAGTACATTTCACCTGAAAAGTACAACATTCCCTTCCTCTGATGCTTTCCGCAATGACTTTTATTCGCGCTTTAGGTATTCGCGTTTTTTAATTTCTATTAGCGCTTTTCACCAAACGCATTCATTTCACACTCATTCATTTTTAAAACTTGCCCCTTGTTCTCTGGCCAAATGGAAAAAAAACACGCAGTTTTACTTTGTCAAGTGTTCACAACTACCACCTGACTTCAATTCTATTGGGGTTAATTCTTCGACTTTCAAGACCTCAGACCTCCCCTAAAACAAATCTGAAATGCCCTGAGGTTCTAACATAAAATGAACTTTAAACTTTTGTGTGAAACCAGAGAACACTACGTACAACATTCAAACATTTCAATTGCATTTCATACATATAATTCATTCTTTCAATCTTCAATTCAAATTTTCTTTAAATGCTCATTGCGTTAAATAACACTTATATATTCACTTTCTAATTTAGCGCGCTTTACGCTTTTACATTACATTTTAATTTTAACTTGCGTATCCTTTACGCTTTTCCAAAATATTCGATATAAACAAAACCAGTGCTTAAGGCTTACAACAAATCATGCATTACATAGAAAACAGTTTTACATTAAATGCATTCATTATTTATACATAGAAAAATATAATACAACAGTTTTGCTATACAACTTACGTACTAGTTGCTTTTAATTAACACAATTCAATTTCCTATTTACAGAGAGTCTTTTGACTAAAATCGATGAATCCCATGTTCTGGATTACAAAGAACATTTCACGAAGTCTCACAGTTTTTCAACTGAACTCTCGAATTTCTTCCGCTGCATAATTAAGTTGTTCCTTCAAGCGTGTCCTTTACGCTTTCGGCAACCGGCTTTTGACTCGGGTAACTTCCCTTTTAAATCTGCAACTTGCACTTAAATCAGAAACATAACTGTGTGAATTTTAAAAGAAAATAAAGAATCTACTTATCTTTCTGCCAGTCTTTTAGGCGTTTTTTTGTCCATTCCTGAAAGGTTGGATATACTGTGGCTTGGGCTATTCTTTGCTTGTTACTCCTAGATTGAAACTCTGGGGCTGCCTTTCGTTTGGTCGATCTTCTTTCCTCCAGAAACACCTTGTTGGGACGAATGGTGGGTGGCGCTTTCCGTTTGTGCTGAAGTCTTTGCTCCCTCTCCAGACTGGCTCGTTCCTTCTCCTGCACTCGTAGGCTCCTTCGTTGTGGGTTGGCACCTTCGGCGGCTCGCTTCTCGCCGTTCTGTTCCCTCCGTAGTGGTGGAGCTTTCATAGTGTTTTCATTTGGACGTTCCTTCCTTAGACGCTTTGGTTGCTGAGACTGTTGCTTAGCGTTTGTCCTTTTTTCTTTTTGGGGTGGTCTTTTCTTTGGCTGCGGCTTCCTCTCTTCTGGTAACCTCCTTTTCAAACTGGGTTCTCTTGTTTTTGAGGGACCTGGTTGGGGCTCTTGAATCTTAGAAAAATTCTGTGAGGCTGGACCCTGCAACATGTCTTTCAAAATATTATTATTAGCTCTTCGATAATAATGTTTAATTTGATCGAAATTTGCCACAGTCTCTTCGCCCTTCTCATTCTTTAAATATGCACGGCATTCAACTATTCTTGTAATTTCAAAAGGACCATGCCATCTTGGGCAAAATTTTGCGACCTTATCTTTTGCTGCGCATGAAAGTGCGTGGGCTTGTTTCAACACCTCCTCCCCCACTTTATATTCTACGGTTCTTCTTTTTGAATCGTAGTAAATCTTTTGTTTCTTTTGCGCTTCCCGGGAGCACTTTTCTGCCTCCTTCAACATTTTTTCTATTTCACCCATTTGAAATTCCGGCGCTCTATCTTTCACATAAAATAATTTATCTAAGGGGGTCATTATCTTCCTGCCCAAAAACAATTCGGCGGGGGATTTCTTCGTTGTCTCGTGCTTAGCCGTTCTGAGGGCGAATGCAAATTCTTCGACGCAGTCATCCCAGTTAGAATGGTGCTTTTGCACATAATTTCTAATCAATTTTACAATATTCTTATTTACCCGTTCCGCTATATTTGATTGTGGGCGGTAGGGTACCATTTTCATATGCTTAATGCCCAACTTGTCACACATCATTTTAAATGTACTGCTTACAAACTGGGGACCATTATCGCTAATCACCCTCGCTGGACATCCATATCTTAAAATATATTTGTTCAAAAACGAATCTGCAACGACTTTTGCTGAAGCCCGCTTAAGTGGTATCAACTCAACCCATTTACTGAAATGATCCACAATGACTAATAAAAATCGTGCCTTATTTACATGACTCCTGGGGTAGGGGCCTAAGAGGTCAATACCAATTATTTCATTGGGGAACCTAGACTCAATACTAGTTAATAACCCGGCCGGGCGGAAATTTACGTCATTATTTATCTGACACGTGTGACAAGTCTGGCAGTAATTTTTAACTATCTTTTGTAATTGCGGAAAATATACCGCCTCGCGTACGCGTTGTATTGTTTTTCTAATTCCAAAATGGCCCGAGACAGGCGAATCGTGGAGCTCTTGCAAGATACTTAAAATTAATTTGGCCGGGATGACTGGTCTGTATTCACTATTTTGATTCGTAACTTTAGTATAAAATAAGAGACCATCAATGATTTCATAGTTCTGTGCTCTGCTTCGTATTGCATTAATGTCTATATGCTGGAAGTTATCTGGGTCTTTTAAATAATTATAAATATTTCCGAATTCGGGATCCCTAGCAATTTCTTCTATTACAGTCTCTCGAGAGTCAATGACCTTTGCCTGAAGCATCGCTATTTTTACTTTCTCGCCGTTCTCGTCTAACTTTATTCTAGATAATGCGTCGGCCACTACATTGTCTTTTCCCGGTGTGTGTTTGATAATGAGATTAAATTCTTGCAACTTTAGGGTCCACCGAATTAAGCGTGGCGAAAGATTCTTTCCTGAAAATAATCTGGTAACTGCCGCATGATCTGAATATACTGTTACGGGAGAACTCCCAAAATATACACAAAATTTTTGAACAGCTGCGAGCACTGCTAAAGTTTCACGCTCCGTTGCCGAATAATTTCTTTGCGTATCATTCAATGTACGACTAAAAAAGGCAATCGCTTTTCTATTTTGTGTTAACACGGCTCCGATTGCGTAATCTGATGCGTCTGCATAAATTTCTAGACCCTTGTCTTTCTCTGGGAACTTTAGAACCGGTGCATTAATTAAAGATTCTTTTAACTTCTCAAACGCGGCGTTTGCTTCTGAAGACCACGCAAAACGAACTCTTTTCCTTCTCAACTTTAACAATGGTTCAGCAATTTCTGCGAAATTTTTAATAAAAATTCTATAATATGAGCACATACCCAAGAAAGTCGCTAACTTTTTGGCTGTATTCGGAATTGGGTAATTTTTCACTGCTATAACTTTAGATTTATCTGTTTCGATCCCCCTTTGAGAAATTTTGTACCCTAAATATTTGAGTTCTTTTGCCGCGAATTTACATTTCTTAATGTTCACTTTAAGTCCTGCATCTTTCAAAAGAGTAAAGACTTCTCGAAGGTCTTTAATATGTTCTTCCAGCGACTCTGAAGTAACAATTATATCGTCAAGATAAATAAATGTACTTTTTCCTATTACCGGCCTTAAAATTTTGTCCATGCACCTCTGAAACGTGGCCGGGGCTCCCGACAATCCAAAAGGCATACGCAAAAAGCCATATGTACCGTATTTTGTTATGAATGCTGTTTTGTGAACATCTTCCGGCTTTATGCTTATCTGAAAATATCCGGATGTCAAATCTAGCGTGGTTATGTATTTTGTTGATTTAATACTTCTTAGAATTTCATCAATTACCGGAAGTGGGTAAGTTGGAAATTTTGTTATACTATTAAGCTTTCTGTAGTCAATAGCGAACCTGTACCTTAATGGATCAGTTAACGGCAAATCATTATTTTTCTTACATAAAACCACCGGACTCGCATATGCACTAGAAATAGGAGTTATTATTTTGTTTCTTAACATTTCATCAATATGGTATTTTATTATTTCCTCCTTAACTTTGTCGTACTTGTAAGGACGCTGACGTATAGGTTCATCCGTAGTTAATTTAATTTCGTGTGCTACGATCTGGGTGAATCCTGGAATATCATCAAATAAATCAGCGAAATTACTTACCAATTCCCGAAACTTGTCCTGTTCTTCGGGCGTTAGATGGCTTAAATCCACTTCAGGGGGAGGTGTTGATTTCTTTTTAACTGGGTCCATGGTTACTTGCAAGGTGGAGTTTTCAAAATCGATTTTCGCATCCACAGCTGCAAAGAAATCTGTTCCTAAAATAACCGATGCTTGGAGGTTCTTCACTACAAGAAACATAATTTTTTTTTGTTCTTCGCCGATTTTGATGTACAGCTCGATTTTTCCCATGCATTGACACGTTTTTCCTTGGGCTGCTACCACCTTCATTCCTTCCACGCTATGCAGACGATATCTACGAAAGTGCTTCTTAAAAAATTCTTCTGCCAAACAGCTTCCTTGAGCGCCGGTATCCAACAGAGCTGTAGCGGGTACGTTGTTAATTAGTAACTGCAGTCTCGGTAATTCAATGTTTCTCACCATGACCGTATTTAGCTGTACTTCAGAGGGATTTTTCTTCTCCTCGGAACATTGCACCCCCTTCCCCGCAATATTCCTTAGTAGTTTAAATGCTTTGCGGGTGTTTTCTTCTGTTGCTGGCTTCTGCCTGGGGAGAATGATTTTCTTCCGTAGTTGGAATTATTTTGTTGGCGCTGTACTTGGCGCGGTTGACCGCTCGCATTTTGACTGGTACCAGTAGTTCTCGGCCATCGTCTGTTTCTTCCTTCGGCATTCTGGTTCCCCTGCAGCCGCTGTTCATACGATTGTCTCCGTTGATTTTCGGCCGCTCGCCGGCTCTCGAATTGTACGGCGAGTTCAAACAGCTTGTCCAGCGTCACGGGATTTCTTAGCTCCATGAAATCTTGTATAGATGGTAACAATCTGGGCAGGATTATCTGGATAATCTCCGGGTCCGGCCTCGTGCCATACAATAATTTAAAGACTTGTATTTTTCTCAAAATAAATTCCGATAGTTCATCCACCCGCTGTTGATACTTGCTAAACAATTCAGCTTCGAGTTTCGCACGGTCTTTAACCACAGGAAACGCTCTCAAAATTGCTAGTTTAAAATTCTCGTACGTGTAAGTCGGCGTTCCTGGTTCTCCCAGCAGACATTTTCCGATGCACTTATACCAGGTCGCTGCTTGGCCCCTCAATGCTCCTGTCGCTAATATGACCTTCTGATGTTCCGGAACTGGATACAGCAAAAAATGCGCTTCTAACTTTTCCAGGAATGTGTTCACAGGTCCTCTGGCATCAAAAACTACTGCCGGCTTCATGGCTGCTCTGATGGTTTCCACTATGAATCCAAATCCATCAGGCATTGCAGCTGTATTCTGGGATGTAGTAGGCATATTCCAACTTCCTTCCATCCTTTTAGTTGTTCGGGCGCCAGTGTAAGGTTTCTCCTTCAATCTCTTGACTCTTTTCGTGAGCATAAACTGTGAAACCTTATGTGGAGGACAGTGAGCAGATCTAGGCTATGTCCTTTAGTGTTGAAAAACTACAAAGTCAGAAGGAGGGTTTAAAAGTGACCCTTTAATTCAAATATTTACAACTCTTCAAATTGAGAGTAAGCCACTACTTGGGCTGAACTAAAATAATATTAAAATAAAGTGTGTTAACAAATTCAATTCCCTAACTTAATTCTACGTAGGACGGCGAGGGAAGCTTACTCTTAGTGAAATGCAACAATGCGAATTTCACTAGCAAACACTAGTAATTTCAAATGCCTATAAAGGCGAACTTTCAGTAGACAGAGGAAATCTTGGCGCGCACAGCCTTACGGCGATAAATCCAAGGCTCTGTCTTTCCCCTCGTTAACTCCTGCCTTTTAAACTGCTAACAGATACATGCGATTTGCATAAATATCTCACTCGCGCTAAATTCGGGCAGCAACTGAAACTTTGAGAATTCGATAGGAAAGTTCAAACTAAAAATAATTTGGTTAATTAAAATAATGAATGCTACAACGTGCTGGAATTGCGGTGCTGTAGGCCACATATCAAGGCATTGAAGAACACCCCAGGGCACGGATGTTAAGACTGTACCTATCAAGAAGGAGGGAAACTAATTAGTGGCCATCTTGTGGAATAGAGGTTGCCAGAAAATAAAAATCCCCAGTTTAAAGTGCTTCAGAATTCTGCATGAGTAGCGGCAGTAATGGACTTTTCATCATGGACACATCAATGGAGTTCTTTGTAATTTAACCATTGAAACAGGAGCCAATGTTACCATCATTTGAAAAGATGTGGCTCAACAATTGAAAAACAAACTCATCTGGACACCCAGATGAGTTACCCTCCATGCGTTACCGTACAGGCTGCATCTGGCGAGAAGATTGACATGGATGGAAAAGTAAACGTTAGCATCATGTTTGGAAGTGCTGCCTACCATCACACTGCCTATGTGGCAGTTTTTCCTTGGACTCTAAAAATAACAAACTGCATTCTACCTTTGAGGCTATAGCCCTATTCAGAATTAATGGTGAAGCAGTGAAATCTATCCTCAAAATCGTATCTCAGGATGATATCACAATACTGTAAGAAGAGTATTTTCCGCTGCAGTGTCATAGAATATCCCGATAAATGTAACTGCCCGAAAGAAGTACTAGTAGCCTCAGCACTCGTCGACTTATCAAGGACCGCTATTCCGTTGAGAGTTGCCAATGTAACTGAGAAGGTGAGAGTTATTAAGAAAGGTGCAGTGGTTGCAGCATGTCCTCCAGTAACCACCATTAAAAGAAAGAGTGATATCCCAGATTCCGTGTCTTCAGAGGGCATTACATTGGAGTTATTGGAGAATGCTCAATTAAATTCTGAAGAGAGGAATGCTGCTGAACATGTCATTAAAGATCTTTAAGATGTTTTCTCAAGCCCGTCTTCTAACGTGGTTCGAACCAGTTTGACTCAACATAGAATCGATACCTGTGATCATCCACCAATCAAGCAACATCCGAGACGTCTGCTGATTGCTAAACAGGAATAGGTACGAACTCTTTTAAAGGACATGCAAGAAAGCGATGCCATCGAGGCTTCAGAAAGTCCATGGGCATCTCCAATCGTCCTCATCAGGAAGAAAGACGGTTCAACTAGATTTTACGTTGACTATTGCGGGTTGAACGAGGTTATGAAGAAAGACAACTACCCTCTTCCCAGAAATGACGATATTCTGGATACTCTTTCTGGAAGCAAGTGGTTTTGATGCTTGATTTAAAGAGTGGATATTGGCAAGTAGAGATACATCCTGATGACTGAAAAAAGACGGCATATACTACCAGACAAGGACTTTGGCAGTTCAGGGTAATGCTGTTTGGACTATGTAATGCCCCAGCAACATTCGAACACCAAATGAAGACTGTTTTGAAAGGTCTTTTCTATGAAGCCTGTCTGATGTAGCTGGATGATGTCATCGTCAGAAGAGTTTTTAAGAACATCTAGATAATCTTAAAAAGGGGCTTCAGAAACTGAAAGAAGCAAATCTAAAGTTGAGTCCCGCTAAATGTAAATTATTCAGACAGGAAGTGACTTACCTCAGGCATGTCATCTCTACTGAAGGTGTGTGCACGGATCCTGAAAAAGTGTCAGCTGTTAAAGACTGGAAATGTCCCGAAAATGTCCATCAGCTAAGAAGCTTCCTAGGGCTTTGCACCTACTGTAAGAGATTTATGAGATTCTTCCATTGCAAGATCTCTTCACAAGTTGACAGAGAGCAAGCAAAAGTTCTTGTGGACAGAAGAATGTGAGTATGTTTTTAAGAACCTGAAGGAAGCTTTAGGCTTTAGGTTCATCTGCTCCTACCTTGACATATCCCCAGCTTGACAAATCATTTATTCTCAACACGGATGCGAGCAATGAGAGTGTCAGTGCTCTTTTGTCCCAAGAAAAAAAAAAGCCAAGAATGTGTCATAGCCTACTAGAGCAAGTGCCTATCAGAATTGGAGAGGAATTCTTGTGTCACAGGTAAAGAATTGCTCACTGTAGTTAAAGCCGTAGAACAGTTCCATAATTATCTGTATGGCAGAAAATTCCTACTCCAAACGGATCATGCTTTGTTGATCTGGCTGTTAAATTTCAAGCATCCTGAAGATCAAATTGTCAGGTGGATACAGAAACTCCAGGAATATGACATCGCTATCCGTCATTGGAAGGGATCATCACATGGAAACGCCGACATCCTGTCTAGAAAACCTTGCCCAGAAAACTGTCAATATTGTTCCAGGGTCGAAGCGAAATACGAGCTGCTGAGTCCAGTCATATGACAAATTATGACATCAACATCTGTTGATCGAGACCCATGGAGTGACAAGGAAGTCAGGAAAGACCAGCTGGAAGAAGGCAACATTAAATCTATAATTGAATTGATGGAGTCTTCAAACAGAAAACCTACCTGCCAGGACATTTCGAGCTATAGTCGTACGACAAAACAATATTGGGCACTCTGGGACTCGCTCCATATTCGAAACGGCGTCTTGTATCGGAAATTTGGATCGGATGATGGAAAAGCTTTCCGATGGGTATTTCCAAGATCCTGGATGTCTTTAAAGAACTGCATAGCAGATGTATAGGAGGCCACTTTGGAATAATGAAGACCTTGCAGAGAGTTTGTGAGTAGTTTTACTGGAGTAATGCAAAGGATGACGTACAAAAGTGGTGCCGATCTTGCGATGCCTGGGAAGGTCAGAAAGGACCAAGGAAATGCGGCCGAGGCAAGTTGTAACTCAACAGTGTAGGAGCACCTTTTGAACATATTGCCTTTGACATCTTGATACCTCTGCCACGAACTGCTGATGGCAACAAATACATCCTTGTTGTCATTGATTACTTCACCAAATGGCCTGAAGCATAAACGATACATGATCAAGAGGCTGTCACAGTGGCAGAGGAAATGATACAGCACTGGATTTTCAGGTTCGGAGCGCCTCTTCAGTTACATTCCGATCAGGGAAGGAACTTTACCTCAGCTGTAATCAAAGAACTGTGAAAGCTATTCGGCATTGACAAAACCCAGATGACACCTTTTCCCCAGTCGGATGGCATGGTAGAGAGGTTTAATCGAACCATCTTTAACAACCTCTCATTAGTAGTTTCCAGAAACCAACAGGTCTGGGACCACTGTTTCTAGTGGCTTACTGCAGTGCTGTCCACAAGACTACCGGCTATTCCCTATCTCAGGTGTTGTTCGGTCGTGACCTTCCTATGTCATGTGATCTTTTGTTTGGTCACCCTCCAGATGCACCTTCATCGCCTGAGGAATACATTCAAGATCTTCAGGCCCAGTTTGAAGTGATGCACAACTTTGCATGAGAGCGAGTCAGCTTAATAATGGAGAAGATGAGGACCTGATACGACACCAGAGCTACTGGACATTGTTTCAATGAAGGACACAAGGTGTGGTTGTGGAATCCGACTGAACGAAAAGGACTCTGTGTGAAACTACAGTCCTAAACAGGCTGAATGATGTCTTGGTTCAGATCTGTAAGTCATCAAACTCTAAGGCTAAAGTTGTTCATTACAACAGGTTAGCTCCTTACTATGGCGATAGTACTTAGTGTATATAATTGTAAATAGTAATATAAAAGGTATGAGATTATGGTCCTTTTTGTATTTAGTATTTGATAGTATTTGATTTGTTTTAGGTTACTTATTGCAATTATTGTTTATGTTGTTATTGTAATATAATGTTTTTTATTGTATTGATGCTTTAGTTATAAGTCTGGCTTCCTGTACTGTTCCTTGTACTGTCCGCGATGTGCAGTCCTTGGGAAGGAGGCAGTGCTATGGATTTTGTATTTATTTAGAACTGTAATTAAAATTGTTTTATTTTTCTGTGCAACACAGCGTGTGACGAATTTGAAGAGAAAGCTACGCAGGAAAAGTAAAAATACAAGATCGTGTGCGTTTAATAAATAAATATCTCATAATTGTATTGTTTTGCTATCCAGAAAAATTGAGAAAATAGATTTTATGAGAATATTCTCGCGCTTGATTAAAAAGCTTATAAAAGCCAAATTAAAACATCTCAGCTCAATTGAAGTTGTTCAAAGCGAACTGTCATTTACTTATGCTATTATTGATTGTAGCAAATTCTCTGTGAGATCGAATTAGTTTCTCTGTATTTTGAATTTGAGTTCTGTTCATATTCTAGTAGTTTAAAAATATAACTGCTGTGAGATATTGTGATATTATAGAAATATCTCTGAGGAAATATTTTCACATTTTGTTTTATTTCTTGTGAAAAGAATAAATTTTATTAACTTTTTATCGATTTGGGCATTCAATCCATTACGAACCTGTACGCATGCAAAAACATTTTCTAACTATTCGCATACCCCATTGAAAGGCTGTGAAAAAGTATTTATATGTCAACCTACAATGCTGCCAAAATGTATTTATGTTGCAAGCAAGTATGTACATAGCATATAAGATAAGTATGTAGCACACAATGTTTTTAACATATGTGGATTGCATTTTTAAAATTCAGTGGTCATTTTTCTGATTAATATTTTCTTACATTGAGTGCATGTATTTTTGTTTTATTGAATAGTAATGGGACTGTGAATGCAGACTGATGGAAAAGAAAGTATTGAATTTGTTCAGAAAAATGGCATTTTGTCCAATAATAGGGAATGCAGAAATTTCTATTCCATAAAATTTATTTGTTTAATAACTGAATTTAAATTTCTATTCCATAAAATTTATTTGTTTAATAACTGAATTTTATGGAAGTGTGAAAAATTGCAAGCAAAGTGTTAGAATGTGAGTCAGGAACTGGTTTGAAGATAGCCACATGCTGCTTACAATAGCTGTTCATTTTATTTGTTGTTATGTAGAGAACTAGTATTATCTTCAAAGACAACCATCAGTTTGTGTAATTAGCCCCAAAGATGTGTGCATTATCTTCTATGGAAAAAAAATCCAAAAGAAAGAGGGCACTGGATGCATTATGGAAATAGAGATAAAAATAAACGAAACAAACGTTTCTTTTCATCCAATAAATTTGTGACTTTTCAGTGGAAATGCAGATAATCAGAAAACACCATATTTTTATATTATGCCTTTGTGCCTCAAGAGCTATGATACTCATATAATTTTTTTCACTAGACAGATAGACATATGATATGTCCTTTTGAGTTGTATATTAACCTTTTAACTGTCATACCCGAAATAATCTCGGGCTTAGCACTGTTACGTTACAATATGTCAAGGCACCAGTTGTTATGTGCCAAATGTTAAATACAAACTGTTACAATAATTTCCCT
>KK119861.1:556878-591082 GCA_000611955.2 Stegodyphus mimosarum
ACCAAGGATAATTGCAGCAGTAAAGGAAGACAATCTTTCAACTTAAAATTTTAGATCTGTGGAGTGTTCAAGTGACTATTTAAAATAATGCATTTAGAGTTATAATGTATATATTGTTAGTTTCAAATATGCACCGAGATGAATTTATCAATAATTTACACCGTAAAAATTAATATTAAAATTTCATATGCAGTTATCAAAACTCTGCTGGCCAGCATACAAATACACAGGAATTTAATGAATCACCGAGCATGGTGTCTTTACCAATATAGATAGAGATTACTTAGTTCAAGAAATTTCTTAATTTACTCAGGTAAAAATTACATACATAAATTTAGCAAATCCCTTAGGCAGTTAGAAAAATATTACATACTCATGTAGACCCGTTGGAGAAAAATGATTACATTTAACCCTACATTCAATTACTCAATTAAAGGTAAAGTAGAATTTAAATTTTTAATCGTTCCTTAATTTGCAAAAGTTAAAGTTAATTCTCAACCAAAAATAGTAACAACTTAAAGTAAAAAGGTAAAATTTAGATAAGTTTACAAATTTAATATCCTGTCTTAATCCATTATATATAAATTTTAATTACATTCCAAGTTAAGGTTAAAAATCCTAAATAGATTACTAGTGCAACAATTGCTTAAATACACAGCCTGGATTTAAGATCCAGCAGAAAAACCTTGACTAAAGTTAAATAGAATTTAATTGGAAATTAAATATACATATTATTACTCCTTACTTTAATAAATCATAGCTAGAAATTTTCCTTCAATTAATCAAATCTCTTCCAATATTTGTGTGAATTTACTCATCCTTATTATTTAGAATACATGTTCACTGAATTAAGGTTGAATGCCGTACTAAAATTTCTGGTGAAAGGAGGAACAGAACAAAGTTGAACTCACTCGAAGAAAAAAAAACTTTTGAGGCTTAATTAAGCGTTACCCATTGTAACAAAAGGTGTCGGTTATCATTGAAATTTTAAATCTTAATTTACTTTTACAAAACGCTACAACTATGGACAAAAACGAATGCACTTATCTGCTGAAATTCTTTCCCAGACAACCAGTAGGCTGATGTAGTAGTACAAGGCACTCCACCGAACGTAAATCTTGCCAGCTATCGATGTTAATCCGGCCCATCCTAGTAGGATGATGATAGGCGCATGGATGTTTTCGAAGTGAGAGATCCGGAAGAAGCCGAATTCAGCGGGTTTCAAGGAACGTCAAGCTCTGGTGGAAAATGCATTGAGATTCGAAGAAAAACAATCTAGACTCCCCGACTGGATAAAGGATGGCAAGGTGCAGAGGAGTAGTAACATATCAAATCTCCTTAGAAGTACATCTCCTTCTTATTCTTCATCTCTTCCTCAATGGGAGCAAGCAACAAGCCGAAGGCGGCTTTTTCCGGACAAAGCCTTGGACATCTATCCTCTACCGGTCTCCCTGGGTCAACATGGCGGCTCTTCCAAAGGAAGGAAATCGCGAGTCCTTCTTACAGCTGCAATCCGAGGCAAAAAGGCTGAACATGGCCTTGCATGACGATTTCAATCCTCCCGAATCCAGAATTTCCGGAAATCACCAAATTTGGTGAATTAGTATGCAAATCTCGCCAAACACAAAACAGTGCTGCGAAAACTTAGTTTTTCCTTCTTCACACCAAAAAAAATTCCACCCTCGCCACCCCCTTCGCCAACAAGGAGGGGTGAGGGAAAAGAATGCGACAACCCTATCACTCAACCGGACGCAGTACATGACCTTGACGAAAAAGTGCTCCGAAACGACGCTTATAGCAGAGTAAATTTTTAAACACGAAATTCAACAATTTTAGCAATTAAATGGGCATAATTCTCCAACGGGGCGACGTACAGTCATGAAAGTAGATTCATAAGAAGGGTAATTTTTTTCTCTTTAAGAGGTATAAATTTCATCCATGTGAATAAAAAGGAAGTATTTTTAAATTTAAAATATTACGCAGAAACAACCGATTTCCCATTTGTCTCCTTCTCCCGAACTAACGAACGCGTAACGTAGGAATGAGAACTCTGTTTAACTCGCATAAAAATAATTGATTCAATAACATAAGCAATACAATTCGTGAAGAAAAATTTAGAATAAGCATAAATTAATGCATATAATTTACTCACTCAATAATTAATTAACAAATAACTGCAATTAACTACACATTAATCTATAATTCTAAACTAACCAAAAATCACTACATAACAGCACTGGTGTTCCAAAATGTCAGACCCGGGTATTACGCGGGGTAATTTTTTTTAGTGCATCGTATTGTTGTACCCGAATATATATCGTGAGAAGTTTTTGGCTTCGGTTCAATAGATGGCAGCACTTTGCTGAAGGTTTCAAAGAATAGAGATTTATGTTCAAAGTGCGTGGCATTTTTTTTTTTTTTTTAAATTTTTTGATTGCGCTGCAAACATTTGACTTTTGCAATAAAAAAATTGACAATTTATATACGCAAATCATCAAAATTACTCGACAGTTAAAGGGTTAAGTTCCATAATAATGAAAGGCTCCATTGCATATTAACATAGCTCTATTTGATATTGTTCATCTGATTAAATATTACCTTTTGATGATCTTGATGGTATAACTTGATTGATACTTCAAAAGAACAATGAATGTACATCAAATTTCATTATCAGTTTTTGCCATATGTTACAAATCCACACACACTTTTATACACAATGTGGCGTGCCTTTATTTGAAACAAGCATATAGTTTTCAAACCTTGTGTTTTAGCCGGTATCCTGCTTTGACTTCGACAAATGGTATAACTTTCACATATGTTTTTGTAATATTTACATATATTAAACTTTTTTTAAATTTGTATATTCTGTTTGAATCTATGTTTTTTTATTTCACGCTGAACAAGTGTGTAAAGTCAGTAGTGTATTGAAGCTATTTCCTTTGGAATAGTATAAATTTAATTTTTTTCCTAATCTTAGTGCACAAATGCATTATTGGATAATTTGAATATGTTGCGTTGATAAGTTTTTTTAAAGACTGCTAAAAGTAAATGTAATTCTTTTAGAATAAATATTTTCCCTTCTTTATATCTTATCAGAGTAATTTTATAATTATCTCTAAAATTTAAAATTTATAGCATAGCTGAATAAATTATTTTTCTTATGTTTTGAACAGTTATGGGAAACCTGAAAGAGAGAAACGAAAAACTTTATGTATAAATCATGTAAATTTTGAGTTAATTAGTAACTTTCAAGTAATGGTTTGAATAGTGTTCTTTTTTTACTTTAAAAGAGTTACACTTAATTACCAAATGAAAATTATAATTTTTGCTTCTTTCAGTTACCTAATTCAGTTATTAGTATAGATTTGTATTTGTAACTAACATTTTCAGCTCTCGCACAAATTCTTCAAATACTTAATTGTTTTCATTCAAAAGAAATAAACCTTGAACATAAGAAAAATAGTACTTGATATGTATGAGATTAAATGAAGCATAATTGTAAGAATTTTAGTTTTCATGTTTTCCCATGATAAATGTTTATTAGATGAACAATTTCAAATAGGATTAAAAAATAAAAGTATATTTTCCAACAGTGAATAGTAAAAATAGTTATGAGGGTTATATGCTTTGGTTTAATGTAACAGATAAAATCTTGCCATCATTCTTTCCCTCCAAAAAAGGATTTCATAAAAGTATCTGGATGATATAAACTTCTACTGTCATTTAAAAAATTAAGTGCATTACATGATTGTCAATTTTCCTAGTGATTATCCATTTCCATATTTATAATACCTGAACTTCATCAATACTACTAAATCTAAAAAGAAGGAAAATATCGTTTAAGCTATTTTATTAGTGTCAGATACCAAAAGAAAATATGTTTGTCACCATTAATAGCTTAGCCTTTTTATTGAAACAAATTATAGTTACGAACTGCAGTATAATTTTATAAATATATTAAGCTCTTATAAAATATTTTTAATTAAGCTCTTATAATATAGTACCGGTAACCCCGCTTAAGGTAGTTAACTTCATCTTCATAAAGCACTTTTCCCAAATGAAAATTAGTGATGCAATTTGTCATCATTAAATTTTTTTATACAATCCATTTGTACAGCCAGCCACCTAAAATGGTTATTATAAAAATATATACATGATAAAGTCCAAGATCCGGACTCGTCAGAACTTTGGTAATTCTGGATTTAAGGTTTTTTCTGATGATAGATCATTAGTTCAAATCTTATAAGATGACATATAGAAATTATGAAATTAAAAATATGAAATGATGGTTCATGAAATAATGAAGCGTTTATGACCTTAAGGGAATCAAAAAAAAAATCAATATTTGTTGGTTTACTTTATTAAACTTTTCTTTCAGTTTAAGCTGTTTACATAATTTTTTGATCTAATACTTTCTCTTTAATTCTATAGATGGACATAATTTTTTGTTTAGTTACAAAATTCTATTGTTCAAATCCAATAATTGCCACATCAAGAATTTCTGCTAAATTGTCAATAAAAATATTTTAGTTCTCAGTGACCTCTCTGTCCCTTTCTTCATAATTTCAGTAATATTTTCTGAATTTAGAACCATACAACAGACTCTGCCGTCTGTAAAAGTTTTCTAAATGACTTCAATACTAGTATGAAAAACATAGTGGTAAATATGCAAATTTACAGTTTCAGTTGGATATTATTGTTTGACTGACTGAAAGACATGCACACTAAAAGGTAAAAGAGGGGTATTCCTGGTTGTTTACTAGCTCCATTAAGCAGGAAGACATTTTGAGAGGTTATTTTATGTACATAAAAAAATAAATAAAAATAAGACCTGCAAGATGCTGCGATGAATGTTTACTGAAGTAAAATGACAACAGCAGAAGAATTAGAATAGAGATTTGATATTTCTATCTAGATTGTGCCTCTCGCTTTATCGTAATATACATCACACTAAACAAATGCTTGGGGGGGGGCATTCCAAATGAATGTAATTGTACTAGGCAGGGTTGCCACGCTACCTGGAAAACCAGAAAAAGTCAGGGAATTCGAAAATAGACCAAAAAATTCAGGTAAAAGTCAGGGAATTTAAATAGTCAAAATCTGGAAAAGTCAGGGATTTTCATTCAGCGATCTCCAAAAAAAAAAAAAAAGCGAGTTTTGCGCCGACGTTGGAAGCGATCTTGGCACGCGTGAGCGTCACTCAGACAGCTGGTGTAGAGCCAGTTTTTGCAGCTCCAATCAGATTTTCTTTTAGAAAGGCAAAGCAAGTTTCCTGTAACTTTAGTTTCCAGTAGCCTCAAGAATCGAGAGAATAGCATGTGCAGTCCATATAAAACTAAAGAAAATACGTATTCTTATATAAAACAAAGTGGGTTTAATCTTAGTATACGGTATTATGGAGGCTAGAATAGCTTCCATGTATTCTATTCTAACCTCCATGTACGGTACACACGGGATTTGGCGACATTATAATGAGAGTAAACGGGTCATTTTGGTCTTGGCGGTAATTTTCAAAATTGTGCCAAGGCCGAACATATAATAGGATTTCACATTTCACTGCAAAATCTTTTAAAGATTTTTTTCTTTTTAATAAATGCCTTATTTGTCATTTTGCAGTAATATAAAAAAAATTAAAGTCAATTCGTACTTAGGTCAACAAAGAAAAATTTTAAAAATAAAAAAAAAATTTTTTTTTAATGTGAAAAAAATGTATTAACATCAAGTGTCATCATCCACTACAAATTTTTAAAAAATGTATTTGAACTTGTGTGGGTGAATAAAAAGTATTTTATTAACGATTGAAAATTAATTAAGCAAGTCAATTCCTACTTAGGTCAACAAAGAAAAATTTAAAAAAAGAAAAAAAATTAATATGTGAAAACACTGTATGAATATCAAGTGTCATCCACTACAAATTTAAAAAATGTATTTGAACTTGAGTGGATGAGTAATTTATTAACGCTAGAAAATTTGAACAAGGTATAGGGAGAGTGTGAGCTAATAGTAGGAATTTAAAAAATGGTAATCAGTCATCTTGGCTTACTATTTAATATAACTATATTCTCCAAAATATTATTGATTATTCTAATTCAGTTTTTAATTATTTTAATGTTGCTTCTTCCCCCTAAATTTATTTATTGTTAGTAAATAATACTTTGAAATTTCAGGAAATTTTCTGTGGCATAATCCTGAAATTAATTCTATCTGTAATGATGACATAACATCACAAAATTTAATGCAGATAATTTTTGCTTATGTATGCTGCTAAATAAGTATAAAATACCTGAAATTGTTTAAAAATATCATTAAATAGATTTCTCTCTTTCGTGTAGCTGCAAAATGTTTGCAAAAAAAGACATTTTTAAATCTACATTGAGCAAATTCTAATCTCAATCTTCAGTTGAGAAAATAACTCCTATTATAGTGATAATAGTAATGCTTTGGGGATTATGTATTATATATATAAGTCATATGTAATTGGCAAATTTTTGTGTTTTCAAGTGGTACCATAATTAATTTACCTCTTAACACAGCCAAAGACTGGAATTTTCTTAAAACACACCTGGAAAACCTGGAAAAGTGAGGGAATTTCATTCTTCTGTTTGAGTGGCAACCCTGAGTAGATGTAATTGAACATAATACAACCCTAAACGTAATTTACCTATTAGGTATTTACTTAGGAAGGAAAGACAACTTCCAGGGAAAATATTATTGTTTTTATTTACTATAAAAAAAGTTGTTCTAAATGTTTAAAAATGTCATAAATGTTAGTTTTAATAGCATTTTCCTGTTTACAGATGTAAAATGAACAAGCAAATACAATAAAAAAGTGTGACAATTTTTTGAATCAAATTGAGGTAAAAAGTGAAACAATTAAGTGGTTAATAAGAAGATAATGAAATTCACACAAAATATGAAATAAATATAAAAATTCAAAATTCAAGGTGTGTATGTCTGGGTGGAGGACAGTGTGTTCAAAATCTGATGATTCTAGGCACTGCCATTTTTTTTAGCAGTGTGAGAATATGTATGTATATACATAAAGATTCTTCGTAACGTGAATTTTTCTAGCAGCAGATATTTTTATGAAAATTTTCTCTCTACATGTAGTGCAAAAATTATCTTAAAAGCACAGTAAAAATTAAAATATCCCCTTAAAATATTCCTTCTCAAATTCCTTTTTAAATGAATTATTATTTGAACTTATATCTTGTTCTATGAACATGTCTTATTTTTGAATCATATAATGAGTTTAGATGCAATTATCTGTCTGTATAACTAACAACAGTTTGAATAATTAACTAATTTTGATAAAAGTAAGTAAATTAGCAAATCAGCTGAAAGGTGAAATCAGTAATATAAATAAAATAGATAGTTTATTAATTAATATTTTATGTAAATGTTTTTTTTTATTTTCAGTTATTAACTTCCATTTATTTATAATATTTTTATTTTGTAAAGTTTTTTGGTTTGATATTAAAGTATTTAAAGGATATAAATATTAAAAAAAAAAGGAATTTTTAAAATAAGTGTTGAATGAATGTAAATATTTTGCTGAAGCAAAAAAAGAAAAAAAAATAATTTAATTAAATGTTTAAAAATATATACAGTTTACAGCATTTTCTATGTCTTTTACATACATGTTTCTTTGTTTTAGGTTGGCGTATACGAAAGCAATATTTTAGTATAAAAAATAAAAATGAACCAAAGAAGCGATTTGTTCTTTCATGGGTATTATTTTTTCCGTTGATCTTTTCTTTATGCATATTATTATTCTTAAAATTTAATTCTAGAAATTTTGTTTTTCCTGCCCTAAATGAAAAATGTGTTCTGTATGGCACACATGTTCATACATTTTCAGTATTTATAATATATTGGTTTTTGATACTACTATTTTTTTCTATTTAGATACCAACAAAGGTGAAATGAAAATTATGTGTTTTGTTTTCTTTCACAAAATAAACATTTAACATTCAAGAAATCTGAATTTTTTAATATCATGTTGCAGACTGTTATATTCTAAGTTACAGTAATGGGTATAAATGTATTAAAAATGGGAAATTATGATTAATGTTTGAAATTTATTGCATGTAATTATGACTACAGGGATAAAAAAATTTAGATTCACTTAAGAAACAAAACTGATCTTTTCTATTAAACAGCATACACTGAATAATTTTCTGCAGAAAGATATATTTCTTGTATTGCCTATTAGCTACTTTTAAATTAAATGTGCTGTTCTTATTTGTCATAACAGTTTCTTTCTTAAAACAGTTTCTTTCTTAATGCTATTCTTATGTTCAGTATAAGTATTGTCAATGAAAAGTTTGTAAGTTGTGCTATTTTTTTCCTCTTAAAATAACCAGCCTAAAAGGCGGGTATCTTGTTTTTAGATAAAAATTATCATAATCAAAATGAGCTGTTGATTGTTATTGGAAATATGCTGATGAATATATTTTTGGAGAGAATATTGTTCTGTTTTTAAAAAAAAGGGATCAGGTTGTCTTTATCAGTGATATTTATTTCTCTTCGCAATCTATCATGTTCAGATAATATTTGCTGTTTTTTTGTATATGATACTATTTAGAACCCTGTAAGTATAAACCATTTGTAAAATTAATATTCTTTGTAGGAACAGGGTTGTCTGTACAATTAATTTGCATAGTGTTTGGTAGGAAAGGTGATAAGTGGATATATTACATTTAGTAGTCATATAGCAGTATTCCTACTTGTAAATGTGAATCTAGGCAACAGATTTATAGATTCTTTGGGAAGAGTGGGAGTCATGACAGGAATGGTTTTATAGAGTGTTGACATCACATGACTGGTTTTACAAAGTGAATGCATTGCTTGATTGAGTGAAATGTATTATCACGTGTAGTTTTACAAAGCATAGATATGCCATGAATAGTTTTACAATGTGTATGCACTTTGTAATACTATGAGACAGTACATGAATGGCTTTAAAAAATCAAGACATTGCATGAATGGTTTACAAAGTCTGGGCATTGTGTGAATGGTTTTGATGCAGCTTTCAAATGAAGTTTTTACTTTACTCCCAGTGGTATGCAGAAGAATTCCAAAAACAAAATTCAGTTCTTGTAAAATATTTTGAGATAAGAATTTTACACAAATTAACATTAGAGAAATATTTTATTTAATTTAAAAAATTCTTTACTGAAATAATTCTTCACCATTAAGATGCTGTTCAGGCAGACATCAGCTTAATTTTTTTGAGAAAGCGTCATAGTTCAAATAGACATCAGCTTCAATTTCTTTTAATTTTCCTGTAACATGTCTACATAGCCTCATGATTTTCTTTTTGTAATAAATTCTTTATTTTTGCTGAGAATCTTCAGTTAGGATTATAATTCCTTATTTAATTGAATTTTAAATAATGATCTACAGTTTATTGAACTCTAACTAATATTACTGTTATTTAAAATTATGCACAAATCTAGGGCAAGGACTGTGCTAATTTTATTAAGAACCGCTGCACATTTCCAGGACCAGTTTTTGTCTTTCTTTTAAAAGGGAAAATGTTATGCTGGTTTATAGCAGCTTTATTTATCAATGCATGTAAAGAAAATGGGAGCAGAAATGAAAGTTAATGGGATATTCATTAAGTAATTATAAAAAATCTAGTAAATTTAACTGCAAGCAAAAGTAATGATTGTGCCAAATACTGATAATGTTTTTACATTAATGAACAAATCCTTTTGTTCAAATTGCATATGGTAAAAAATATAGTGAGATACTTGTATTGTAACTTGTATTGTTATTCATATCATTTAATGTTCCTTCTTCCCCCTAAATTTATTTAGTGTTAGTAAATAATACTTTACTCAAAGTAAATAATACTTTTAATTTATTGTTAGTAAAAGTATCATTTCAAGGAGCAGAATAACATAAACCTTTTTGGTGAAGTCTAAGAAAATGAAATGGGAAATCATGAATCAGTGTATGTGGTCAAATTTTGCTCATTATTTTAATCAAGAAAGACAGTCTGGAAAATACTAATTGTAAAAAACTAAGAGATAGTGATGTGAAAAATTTGTTACACAAAAGCAGAAATATACAAGCTATAGTTAGTTATACAGTCCTTATGAGTAGAATTAGAGCAAATGTTATTTTTTATTTATTATTATTTTTTTAAATTCTAAGGAACATAAGAAATTTTTTTTAACATCTGATACTTATGTCTTTACACTAGATGCTTCTTAAGTTCATTTATTGTGCTAAATCTAAAGTTTTTATAATATTCATATCAGTTATATGCATATAAATGTGATTACAGATTTTTTTTCTTTAAATATTTGAACCTTAATCTCTGACTTATTAAATATTTTGCTTTAGATTGCATTGATTGGAATTGAATTTTGTTTATACTGATGATTTTAAAATTTTTTAAAAAAATTTCTAGATGGCTATGGGGCCTGATATACATTTAAATGAGAAAGATCTATCATCTGCTGTAAAATTGCTTGGAAATGTACAGGTTTGTTAATATTTATGGTTTCTGTTTAAAAATGTTGAAACATTTATCACCATCTTAACAATACGTGGATGTCTGAGTTATTGTTCTGGGTGCATTCCTTTAACACATAATGCTAGCCAAAATAAAATTAAACAAAATAATTTTAGCTCCTGGCAAATAGGAACAGTAGAATATGTGAACAGGATTGAATAAGTGTTATTGTAATTTTATTTTATTTTTATTCTTAAATGTTAATGATTGTGTGTCAGTAAAAGTTTAAAGCTTTGAATTTATAATGAAAAACAAATTGGTACCTGTATGCTATAAGACCACCAAAATCACCAGGTACAAAATGCTTGGCATAAAAATAAAAGCAAAGGAATCGGAAAGGCTTCAGGTTTTAACATTCACTTTAAAGGACTCTTTTAAAGTTTAATACGGTTTATCAATAGTGATGGCCGAGGTGGAATAGTGAAACATTTTTAGGCTACTAGATGAATATACATTTAAAATAACATGGGAACATTATATAAGTGAAAAAATATATAGTATAATACTATAAAATTATTTAATAGCTTTAAAAAATTTAATATCTTTTCATGAATTAAAGGCATTTTTATTTAAATCAATCCAATTAAAAAGTAAAAACAAAATAATATTCTTAAGAATTGCATCTGTTGCTTTTAAATAGCATAGTTTGTTAAACAATATTAGACATTTTCATTTTGAAAGAATTGTAATGGCATAAAATGCAAATAATTAGCTTGAAAGTAACTCACAAATATTTTAATAATTATAAATTTTTATTTTGCATATTATTGTATTATTATTTTGGCGATAGTTTTTATCTTTGGAATTCAGTTTGTTTTTAAAAATAGGTAGATGAGTTTTTTTTTACTACTTCTGAGTTGGTGAATAAAATTATATTTGGTGTTGATATGATAATCTTTTTATTTTTTGTAGTTCAGTCAAACATCCTAGGAATAGTAAGATTTTGTCTGCATCTTATTATGTTGTATCAAATGAGGATTCATAACAGGTGTACTTATATCTTACATTTTTAGTTCTTCAGGGACAAAGCCCCTTTGAACTAAAAACCCTTTAAAGCTGCTTTAGCAAATATGCCTGTGGATTTGTAAGTTAAAATAAATTCTTTAGTGGATTGGCATTTATTCTGACATTGAAGTAGGAGTTAACAACGAAATGTGAAATTGATTTTAATGATAGTTTCATATTTTCAAGAGATGGAATGAACATTTGTTGAATCTATGAAGATCTTTTAAACTGCCTCAAGCTTTCAGTCTTCCATGGAGTGCAATATCAGTTAATCAAGTCAGTTCATAAGACTACTACAGAAAATATCTTCCATAAACCATAGCAGTATGCAGAAGCCAACTACTCACATAACTCCTCGATTAATGAGAACAACTACTCGATTTATGAGATTATTTTGTTTTCTTTGAGGTATGTGCTTGATCTTATTTGTAGTTAAAACCTCGTATTCACTCTGATGAATTTATCTGAAATACAGTTCATTTTAATTTCGTTTTATTAAAAGAAATTAAAGTAAATGTAAAAAATTAAGTTTTGTGTAAATAAAGCATTTCATGAATAGCTGGAAAGCATGCCATTCAGAAGTCTCAGTTACTGAAGCTAACTAGGCCTAAAACTTCCAATATATTTTGTGTATGTTCCATCCTTTTCTTCTTTTAATGAGTATTAAATATAATTTTCTATGAAGAGATTTTTTTATTGCTTTAATTTATTATGCTTTTAATAAAATTTTTTATCTTTTAGCACCCTTTTATGTATCCATTATCAATGAGCTCTGTTAGCGCTAATGGTGGTCTAGTCATTTACGATTTCTTAGAGAATGGATCTCTGAAAGATTTTTTATGCAAGGTATTGTGTTCATATATTACTATAAATTTTAATTTTGTATAATTTATTTTGTTTTTTAAATAAAATATTATAATGTTTAATAAGAATTAAGTACAATAAATATAAAATTAATAAATATTTAATAAATTCTAAAGTATTGTGATGTTCTTTACAGTTTTATCAATGTGAGAAAACTGATATCATAATTATGGAAAAAATTAAGTCTTTAAGTTACAAATTTACTTCTTTGTTAGAAACATAACATTTTTACAGAATAAACATTTATATATGTATTTCTTATTATTTTTAATGTAAATTCATAAAAATGGCTTAATATTTCTAGCTTGATTATAATTAAAATACTTACTTTTCAGACAAAGCCACGAGTACACTATCTAAAAAAATATGGCAATCCCAAATCTTATGCTACATTAGAACCTCAAAAAATACGAACATATGGTGGTCAGATCTTGTTGGCTTTGAAATTTCTGCATGACAGAGGATTTTATCATGGTGAATAAATAGAATTTTCTTATTCATATTTTTATGTATTATTATTTTTATTAAATTTCAGTGTGGTTATAGAATAGAAGCATTGCTGAAAAGTTTTATATATTGAAACATACTTTCAGTCTCTAGAAAGTCTGTCAGTGTAATTATAAATTAATTTGTATGTGATAAATTATTCTGTACTTGGCGAAATTAAGTTATTAATTTGTTAACCTGAAATAAATTTTAAAAAAAATAGCAAAAAGGATTTTGAAAAATATTTCACGAAAGTTGTTACAAACATTGAAATCCATGAGAGCTGGAACTTTAATAGTGGAAACTTTTTACAGCTAACTTAAAAAAGACACTTTCATGAAGTGTTTAGTTCCCTGCATTGCTTATAACCCATTATCAGTGATATGAAAGTTGTAGTGTATTAGCAGTGTCTTTTCTTTTGATGGTTTGGAATGCAGCAGCCTATTCCCATAAATGTTCAGAACAGTTCAGAAACAATATCATAAAGCAGTTCCACCACCTTAGGAATCAAATCATAGTCACAGAAGCTTAAGTCCAGAGAGTAAACGGGATAGTAGAGCATTTTATATATGCATCAGGTGAACAAATCATCCACAGTTTGTACTTGTATTCAAGCATTTTCTTACAAAGTAATGAAGGGGTCTACAGAAAATGTGGTACTCTTCTGTTTTCAGGACCAGATTCAGAAATGTATATGTTTATGAACATGTATATATGTATGTATGTGCATATATGTGTCTGTACATATACATACATAGCACATATACATGTGTACATATATATACACACACATGAACACATACATCTTTACATACTGTTACGAAAAATTCGGCGGTTGAGCCTGTATGTAAACTTTCCGGCATAGCACTAGGGTTGCCATAAAATAGTGTATGGTAGGGTTGCCAGATTGGCGACTTTATCGCCCATTTGGCGACAAAATTGGCGATATCCCATGGTCCAATTGGGAAGCTTCTAGAATAACTTCCTGTCGAGATATTTCTCGAAACGCGTGGAACTTAAAGAAAAGCTATATAAACCCTTGTGTTTCTGAGAGTTAGTTTAGTTGCGAAGTAAGTTGCGAAATTGTGAAGTGTTGCGAGCAGTGTGATTAGTTGTGAGAATAGCTGCTACGCGAGAGTTTTGTGAACGGAAAGCAATCGAGATAGTGCTTTGCCGTGAAGATATCTTTACAGTATAGCTTGACAGTGTATTGGTGATTGTTCCACGGTGTTTATTAGAAGTTTAGTGTTGCCGTGAAGCTACCTGTACAGTTACAGCCTGAAGCTGTGTTGCTGATTGTTTCAGCGTATTTATTGTAGATTTTCGACGCTTTTAAAGGTGATTTTGGAACTGTGCTGTAAATAGTAATTCCTGTAAATAAATTGTGCTTTTTATTGTTCTGCATCGTGTTTTCATCGGATGCTCTCAAATCTACGAACCCGTAAAAACGCAACAATACATTCATTTCTGATTCTGGCCCCGATAACAGGAGAGTACTGAAAATGTTGCTGTTGCTTTCTTTATTTTTCACAGGTTATGTTCCAAAAAGGAACTATAATTCTGTGCACTGATCGTCTGTCTTTGGGTATTACATGCATTAGGATAATGCCATCACTATAACTTTATGCTGTACTCATATAGAGGATGGTCATAAAAAACTTCGCCGTTATATGAACCCTTAGTGGCCTATCTGCTCAACCAATCAAAATGACATTTCATATATTATTTGAAAGTATGCAGTGCAGATTGTGATAATTTAAAACAATAGAGCTCTCATAATTGTAGTTAGTATTCTCATAATTGTAGTTTAAAAAGTTTGAAATTTTTATTGGCAACACCCACTTTTTTCCTACACAAACTGATCAGCGCAATGAAAAATCATAAATGTTGTTAGAGTGATACAGATGTGAGAAAAATTGTCATGCAAAATGTCTGCAAGGAAGATCTTTATAAAAGACCGTTGATAACACAGATGCACTTCGCACAATTCATAGGGGTAGGCAATAGAAGCACCAATCACGGAACACTGTATGCATTGCTTATGGAAAATCTTTAACAAGCAGCATGGGATGGCTGTTTCTGCAATCAGGAGTTTGAACAGGCCTACCGAATGACACTTGCAGGGAAACAAGAGGTGAATTGATAAAGCTGTTTTATCTGATCAAGGAAAGTGTTGCAGAGGCAGTGTGAGTTTATTGAAGAAATCATAAGCTGAGACCCATGTCCCATTAAGCTATATGTGATTTGAAAAAAAAAATCTGAAGAAACTGGATATACTACCGCACTTTAATTTTTACAATGCAATCACGTAGTAAGCACTATGGCTTATAAATTTAAACTGCTAGCTGGTCAGGCGAAAGTTGAGCAGCGTGACCGTGATCTGAGGCAAAGCTCTCACACACCGAGAGGTTTCTACCTCTGGCTTAAATAGTGCTTGGCTGAACTTCAAAAAATTAGCATAAGCTAAAAACGCGCGCTTCTTCTGACAGGAAGTTGAAGCAGAGAGGAGATAGAAAAGATTTAAATTAAAATAAACTTGGTTAGTTTAACTAAAACCTTACAACTGCAGATCCATTGCATACTACAAGAAGTGTTGCTCACAGTTTGGATGTAACAAAAACTACAGTTCTCAAGGTCCTACCCACTTTTATGCATATGCTTTCTTATTGATTCCAGCATGGCCAGATGTTGTAAACTGGAGATGAGCAACAGTGTGTAAGTTTTTTCCTGGACAGATAGCATAAACTGTATTTACTGGACTGAAATAAATCTTTAGAATATGGTACCAGCACCTTTACACCAAGTAAAAATGATTGTGTTGTGTGGCATCACAAGCACCTTTGTTCTTGGTTTGTACTTCTTCAAAGAAGTTACATTCACAGATAAGAAAATGTGCTCCATCACAAGTGCTCAGTATAGAACAATGTCGTAGAATTACATAATTCTAGAATTACAGCATCCATACAATGCCATTAATGACATTGTATGGATGCAAGATGGTGCTCCTTCATATGTGACTCTCTGTGTTTGGCATGTGTTGCAGTAGCAGTTAGAGTCTCTCCGGTAACTTTGCAATTTCGTGGTAACTGCAATCCTGACCTCATTTCATTGGATTTCTGGTTCTGGGATTATCTAAAAGCTAAAGTGTGCACATCAAATCCACAAGATTTGTCAGAATTGAAAGATGCCATAAAACATGAAGTTACAGAGATTCCTCTGCAATGATTATGTTTGTCATTGTTGTCAGTGTTCACCTACATGCAGTCCATTATCATCTGTGAAAGTGGCCATGTTAAAAACTTGCATTCCAAATAAAAGTTTTCTTCCCTCTTCTCTCTAGTGTTGTCATTGCTCCTTTATAATGCTCTTCTTTGCAAATGCTTTATGGTAGCAATTTTCATCATAAGTGTATTGTTTCAGTGTCATTTATAGGCTTTCTCTGGGCTGATCAATTTATACATGCTCATTGAATGGGAAGAGGGCTCCAGGTGTCCCATTTTTAAAAAGGGAGACAGATTGTAATGTAACAACTATCGAGGTATCACCCTCTTAAATGGGGCATTTAAAATTTTCTGTCATATTTTATATGATAGGTTATTAATGTATACATTTACAGTTATTGGATGGATGTGCATTATGTGGATTTCAAGCTGGAAAATTTACTATTCATCAAATTTATTCTGTTAGAGAAATTTTGGAAAAAACAATTGAACATAATATTGATGCCTTTCATCTTTTTATAGATTTTAAAGCTGCTTATGATAGCATATACCATGAAAAGCAGTTTGAAGCTATGTTGGAATTCAGATTTCCTAAGAAATTGATTGATTTATCTAGAATAGCTTTAAAGAGAGTAAGTTGCAGAGTTGAAAATCATGTCTGATCTATCACTGGCATGCTATATTTAAATGGGGTTGAGACAAGGGGATGCCCTTGCATGCATGTTTTTCAGTGTCGCCCTTGAAAAGGCTATTAGAGATGCCAGAAGTATAACTAGAGGCATCATATTTCAGAGATCTATACAGTTACTGGCATATGCTGATGACATCAACATTATTGGTAGAAGTAAACAGGTGGTTTTTGGAGACTTCTATTTCTCTAGAATCTGCAGCTAGAGACATTGAAGTAACCATTAATGGGTGTAAAACAAAATTTATGGCAGTAATTAGTAGAGTACATAATCCTTTCCCACTGCAAATAAATTCTTACACTTTTGAGGGTGTTTCTCAGTTTACATATCTCGGTGCTATCATCTCTAATGATAACAATATTAAACTTGAAATCGACAATAGATTATTTAGAGCTAATAGATGTTATCATTGCTTAAAGAATTTTTTAGTGTCTAAATTATTAAACTTCAAGACAAAAAAAAATCTTTATACAACTCTTATTAGACCTTTCGTATTGTATGGTAGTGAATGCTGGCCATTGACAAAAACAGATGGAGAAGGATTTCTAATCTTTGAAAGAAAAATACCACGAAAAATATATGGCCCAGGTAGGGAAAATAATAGATGGAGAATTTTGTTTAACCGTGAAATATGTAGAAAATACAAACAACCTAATATTGTCCGAGTCAGGTGGCTTGGACATATTTTTTGATGTGACAACTTGAACCCTGTTAAAAGGGTGATCTTTGCTAGTGTAGAGGGTACCAGGAAAAGAGGGAGACCTCATGCAAGGTGATTAGACAGTGTGGAGACAGATCTCAAGACTTTAAAAATCAATCATTGGTGGACCATAGCAACTAATTGAATCCGTTGAAGGAAGCTTATTGAGATAGCTTTTGCCTATGATAGGCTGTAGTGCAATTCATGATGATCATCATGATCAATTTGAGCAGGAAAACAGTGGGTGGAGCCATTCAAAAATTAAAAAAAAATTTACTGTGACCTTAACCATGAGAGTTATGTTTTTTAAATCATTACAATCTAGACTGCATACCTTCAAATAACAAAATCTGAAATATTATTTCAGTTGGTTGAGCAGATAGGCCGCTAGGGCTTCATATATTGGGGAAGTTTTTATGACCTTCTCTTCCTGGGTATATGAGAACAATTATGAACAGTTGATCTTGTATATGAGAACAAACATAACTTCATATAGCTAAAGCTCTGATAAGCTTTAAGATTCCCACAAAGTTCCAAAATAATGCCAATTCTGCAACTGGTGAGTCAGTTTTGACTTTTATAATGTAGCATAGGGGTGTCATCCAGCATAATGATGAGAAGCCTCTTCTTCATATTTATAATTCTCCAAATAGATTTGAAGAGCAACATAGCATAGCTATTTCTTTATTTCTGCAGTTTTTCTTGTACGCAGTGTTCTGTTATAATATGGAGCACAGTCATTTGCAATAATCCTATTTCTCTGGCTAATTCATGAATTATATGTTTGCCAAGCTATTTTTCAGCAATACACCAACAGCCTATATTTCCTTTTTATCGATGGCAGGACAACCTAGCTGAGTCATGTCTACTACTCTCTTTGGCATGTTCATTGTGTCATTCTTCTGTAAGGCATTACAGATTTTACACATCTCTGACAGACTTTGATGATACTTTTGTTCTATATGGCCACAGGCGTCATCGACTTTTGTATAGTTCCCTTATTCAAGAACATCACAAAACCAAATTTAGTCTGCCCACAAAATTCTATTTTTGCATGCTGCCTGCCCATCATGTTAGAAGGTAAAGTTAATTTTTATAGTTATATAGAAAAAGGTTGAAATCAGGTTAAGGTTTTGTATAAACCAAGAAATACTGGGTCCATTTCATGGCATATAACAACTATATTGCCATTATGGAAGTTCCACCTCATATATATGTAGTTTGTTTTTATAAAGTTCGTTACAAATTGTACTTGTTAGAAATGTATCATTATTGATAAAATACTGATTGACCAATTTAGTATGTTCATTTCAGGTAGTTTGCAATCTGGAAATGTGGCTATAGTTGATGGAAAATGCAAGGTTTTAGATATATTCAATGGCATCTTAGGCGTCAGCTCTTATTTAAGGCCCTATTTTACAAAAATTAAGAAAATTCAGGTAACAAAAATCTTGTAATTAAAAAATTTTTCTTAAAAATTAATTATTTTTTATTCTATCTGCATTTGAAAAATTTACCTGTGTTAGTTAAAATTTATTCTTACCTTTATCAATCTTGATAATCTTTTAATTTAAGTATCAAAAATACCTTTAGAGAAGTAATTTTTTTTTAACTTATGGCATACTACATAATGATCTTTGGCAGAACAGTTTCTAACATCAGTTATTTAATCAATACATGTTATGTGAGAATTTTATTACAGTGTAAGGAGATAAGGTTTAGCTAAATCTGTAGATATTTATTTTTTTAAATACATAAAAAAAATTCTTTGTTTTGTGTCTTTGCAGTTATACAAGAAATAAGATAGTGAGATAGCTTTAAGGAACAATATGAAATTTGTATGTTTCTTAATAATACTCGAATTCTTTTTGCTACTCTGGAGTTTTAATATTAGATTATAGATTTCAAGTTAATTTTTATAATAGAGATTAGGAGATGGATTTGTAGAAATTAGCTCGATATAGAGACTTGGTTTGTAAATTAAAAATATCAGATTTTTAGATATTAGAATGGATTGCAGATTAAAAATATAGATATTATTTCAAATACTGAAGCTAACAGAAATTAGAGCAATTTTTATGACATCTGAAGATTTATGTTTATATTAAAATATTTGGTACATCTTTATTATTGTGGCCTCCATTATTTAAACAATGCCAAGAGCCCTCTTGTTAATGAATCTGCCTTAAACTAGTAACCTATTCAGAGCTCTTCACAAAGCATCATTAAATAGCTAGGATTCTTAACCATAGTCATTTTCAGTCTGGTGTTCATAACATCTGAGTTGAGTTGTCAATTTGGTGCCATCTATTAACAAGAAGGTTTTTGCTGCTGTTTAAATTATGGCAAGAAAGTTTTTGCTGCTGTTTAAGTTCTGGAAACCACCAAAGGAAGAGGCGATTTTTTTGGCACCATTCCTGTTTACATGCAATGTCCTCTCAAGTAAAATGGCATCCAAAACATAATGCAATAAAACAATTAAAAAAAATCTGAAAGGTTTCTGATTTTAAATTACGTCCAAAGGGGCTTTTTTTTAACATTTTGTGTTTTGCCTTTATTTATTAAATATCCTGTTCTTCGCACTTAAACCATAAAATTCCGTTCAAGAGCAATATCGCAAAATAATTTTAAAATGAGCATGTCTTTAGAATTTCCATTACACAGCCTCACACGCTGGAGATAAAAATGTTTTTTCTGTACAGCATTGCCATTGCTCGCTTTGAAATCCTTGAGTTTGTTAATAAAAATTTGTTAAAGTTTTACAAAATATGAAATAAATAATAAAACAAATTTCAAATTTGGAATGCCCATATTCGTCGAGAAACATTCAGTATTCAAAATTGGATGGCTCTAGGTTACATTGTTTTATCACAATGTGAGAAACATACATACATTTACGCAAATTCTTCATCATTTAATTTCTTTAAATATACTACAGGGCAATAATATTTGGTGGCAACAATTTGAAAAGTGAAACAATGCTTTTAGTGAATTGATGCAAAATGCCAAAACAAAATTAGTAGTCCTTCTGGGCAAATTGCCCCTTTAAACTAATGAAAAAATTATAATATCAATAAACTGCATTTTAAATCAAAATAAAACAAGAAAATAACAAAAATGGAAATGCATGTTATCTAATTAGCACATTACAAAAAGGAAATATTGGCTAACCTGATTTAGAAATTTCTTTATCTTCAGTTTGTGGCACACAGAATTCCTTAACAGCATCCAAAAGCTGTTTAAAATTATCTGAATTAGAATCTGTGTACTGTCATTGTATAAGAATCAAAAATATCCTCTGTAGTCTAATGGAATGCTTTATGTAGTGAGCATCTGAACCTTTCTCACAACAAACCCACTGAAAGCCATCTGAATGATCTTTACATTTGGTCATATGCATTTCCTTCGTACAAACGGGACATTTATAACAATTACTGATTAAACCTTCATTTACACACTGGTCGGTCAGTGCTTTCTTTCGGACTCATTCCAGATCATATAGAAACTTCAGGTTAATCTTATAACCGGCAGCCATTTTATTGTGTAAAGCACAAAATAAGCAGTGTACTTCCTAACTGACATCCAATGGAGAAATAAGCCTAGAGAAATATTCTCCAAACAATTCAAGATGTACACTATCATGCATTACATCCAAGCATGTCATGATGCGGTCCAACTAATCATGTCACGATAAGAATTCCAAAACGTATACCATACTCAGGTTACCTTAAATGAAACAACAACTTGCCAATAAATGACATAACAAATTGGCTGTAATCCAAGGGGTGCCCAAAAATATAGACTATCCAAGCCAGATATTTTAGTGATTTAATCGTCAAATGTGCAACTATTGCATATTTTGTCAAAAGCATATAATTTAAGTGATAGCAAATACAGTTTAGTTTTATGAAAAGCCATTGAATGTAATTTTTTGCCATTATTTTTCTGAATAATTTACAGGTGATTATGGTACATGTGGGCCTAATTTATTAAGATACAAATACTTACGTGAATATTTGAAAATTTCCATACTTATGAACATGCACAATATTATGTATTTTGCACTAAATGGTGTAATTGATTGAGGTAATTTTTGTAAAATACCTTGCAGACTGTGGAAAATATAGATATTTATTGTTTTGGTCATCTCTTATATGAAATGGCACTTGGTATACCCCTCAGTTCACCTACTTGTGACATTCTTCCTCAAAACTGTCCGTCTGAATTACGTGAGTATTGCCTAAATATTACTTAGTGTTTTTATTATGTAAAAAAAAATTCTGTGTAAATTGTGACTTAGCAATTAGGTATTTTGTAAAAGCAAAAGATAACTTTAAAGAAGGCTGTGGGATTTATATACTTTTTAATACTGTTCTTTTAACTGCATTAAGGTTAGAAAATATTATTTAATAGGTCTATAAAATGAAATCGTGAGCACTTAAATTGCAGTGGAAATAAAGTTTAAAATCTAAACGTTTTATTTCAAAATTCAAAATTATGCATCAGTTTTGTAAACATTTGTATTTGTAGAATTGTTTACTTTAAAAAAATGTCCTCCATAATCATTTCTTGTTTAAAATATTTAGTTTATATTAAAGAAAAAAAAGGAGATTTAGGTAAATATTAGTTTTATATTTATAATATTCAGCCATCTGTTTTGTGCATGCTTGCATGTGTGCTGATCAGTAATGTTCAAAATTAAATGTTAATTATTAAAATCAAGTGTAATTTTTTATAGAACAAGAGATTCATAGAAATTGTGTATAATTATATACACTATAAAGCCCGAAACACTGACATCCAGTATCTAGAATGATCTAAAATCTGTACCTCCATATCAGCAGTAAATTTTTTTTTAGAAATTTTTTTGTATGCTTTACACTTGCACATTTGATACTTTTTCATAATAAAGTGTGTGGAGACTCCCAAATCTCAATTTCACTTTGATGCTAAATAAAATACCTCCATATTGAAAAAAAAAATCATTTATTAGCATAAACCTGTATGATCAATAATTTGGCTTTGTAGTTGCCTTTTTTTCTTGGCATACATTTCAAACCAAAACATTCTACGTCAAAACATGGTCGATTTTATACCTACTGCATAATTTATATCTTTGAGGCCAACCTGGGGAATTGTTATTTATTATTTTTTGCTTTCATCTTAGCTGCATTAGTATCAACATGTGGCAGCTTGAAAAAAGACTGACACAGCAATGTGTGCAAGTTTTTTTCCTAATGTTAGTTATTAAATAACAAAGGGTATGGTAACTTTTTATGCTGACATTAAGTTTGAGGATGATTAAAACTTTAGCTAACTCTGCTGCTGTGAATTATGTCAATGAGGAGAAATCTTAACAGAAATTTCTTTCCATGGGCAAAAAATATATTTTGTAAGTGATACTTATAGTTTGAAAGATTACATTTAGTACTATCTGAATTGAGAATGAGTTATTTGTTAATCAGATAGCTCAGGACCAGTACGAGAGCTGTTGTGGTTCCGCCAAGTGTGTACATGAATTTAGTTGAGGCAAAAAGGCATTGGCAGGCAAAATTTAAGGACGACAAAATTTTTAGAATTTAGGGAGGAGCTTGGCAGCAGAATTTTGGATCTGCAGCGATTGGACTTGGCTGCAAATTGTCTATCATCAGCCCTGGATAAGACTTAAGTATATTTGGGAATGTATTTATTCAGAACTCAGGTAAGCCTGAAGCATGTGTATGAAGAAGTATAATAAATAACTAAAATAATATAAACTAAACGTGATCATGAGATTGGTGACTTCCACTGAAACCTTTTAGTGCTTTTAGTGGAAGATGGTCTTCCTTTTAGTGCTTCTCATGATAATTTGCCATTAGTGTATAGTGGATGCTAAATAATTAAACTTTATGATGCTACTACAGATTTGAAGGTTTTTCCAAATATCACAAACAAAAGTGAAATTTTCCAATTGATGGAATTTGTGAACAAATTTAGAGAAGTAGTTGATGTAACAGAAATTTTTCATTGCAATGACAATGGCTCAATCCTCAGTCAACTATCGCGAAAATATCGCTACTGACAATGAAGAAAGTGACAGAGAAGGTGCGGAATAAAAAAATTTTTATTAAAAATTTATTGGGAATTCTTGACACTGCAATTACAGGACTTGAACAGGGGAACTTTATAACTGAACAAAAAATTATGTTTACAGAATTAAAAAGAAAGTATTAGCAAAAGAAATGAAGCAACTTGCATTAAAAGAAATATTTAATAAGGAAACAAATAAATATTGAATTTTTTTTGTAAATTTTTATTCTCTTAAAGTCATTAATTCTTCATTATTTAAATTACTATTTTTAATTTCATAATTTTTGCATGTTATCTTACTAGATATAAACTGATAATCTAATATCTAGAAAAATCCCAAATCCAGAAGTGCTGAAGTTAGACGAGTCCATCTCTCAGACATTGAATTGTATATATTTTATAAAACATAATAATTTATTTTTTATTATAGTAATAAAATATATTATTATATCATATAAAATATTAGCTCATTTGCAAGTAAAGTGATGGTAAAATATTTCTGCTAATGCTGTACACAAAATCTAAGAAGCAGAAGATTGCATCATCACTATTTTTGAAAATTAAAGTATTTAATAGGCTGTAAGATTTTCTTTAGAAGAAATTATGTCTGCATAGTATCTTGTTTTAAAGTGTCTTAAGTCTAGTGTAGTAAAATGCCATTTTTCTTAGAAGGCAGATCTAAAATCTTAGGGGTTCTGAAAAGTAAGATGCCGTGTTATAACTTGTAAGCCTATGGTATCCCATACCTGCACAATAGGATTGAAAGTAGGCTATTTGAATGGTACTGTTCATCTGATAGAATTAGCCACTATAGCAATCCAATGAGGTTGAGCATTCTCAGCGATTAACAACAAAATCTGTGTACACAGTACACATTAAGCAGCTGTGGTTAGGGATCGAAGACCATACTGGTATACCTGTGGTTGGTTACTCTATAGACAAGTAAATTGATGGAGCAGGTTTATTTATTTTGCTTTGTTGCTTCCTCTCAACCTCTATACAAGGTTTTCGGTCCAAAAATTCGATTGTGAGTTTTCATTGAGTAGGCATAAGTTAGAATCCCCACAACACATTTTTACTATTTTTACAATATATGTCTGTTTTTAGACCTTGGTAACTCTTACATCAAATTAGAGAGAATTCTTGTTTTCTATATTTAACCCCTTCATGACGGGTGTATCTTATATGAATTAGTAGTTAATCCTCTTATGCGATGGCATGCCGCTTAGCACAAGTCACCTTGGAGACAGTGTGTTGTTGCAGTAGTATGATCTAGAGGAGTATGTTGATTTTGGATGAAGATGGATTTTTATTTTTCTTTTGTTCATAGAAATTGTTAGTTTCTTCAACTATTGTGTTCATTAGATCAACTGGAATTGATATTTAAAACTCTTTGCAATTTGAAACATGGATTTGGCTGGAGGTCATATGCAGACAACATCACATTTTTACTTCCTTGTATAAATACACCACACATTAACCTTTGGGGAATCCCTTTGTGCCTCACTGTATTCATGGGGGTTTTCAGATCCCCATATGCGTAAAAGTAAACATAACATTGCAATAGTTGCCAAAAACAAAAGAGAGAAAAATGCAATTAATAAGCAGACGATATTTAGAAAAGTACAGATATTTAGATTGGAAGATGAAATTATCTGAAATTAACGACACACGCAGACAATATTTACAAAAGCAAAGATATTCAAACCTGAAAAGGAAAATATATAAGTTAGTCCATCAATAAATGCCATAAGTTTGTTTATATCTTCATTATTTTATGAATTATTAAACATCAAAATGGGTCTGGGACTTTATAAACACCCTGTATTTTCTTTCATAAATTTTAGTGTTAATAGTATTTGCAGAAAGGAGAAGACATATTCAGATATATAGGTAGGTAGGTAATTATAGAAATGATAGTTGGAGAAAATTAAACAAAAATAATTTTGTTTCAATATTTCTAAACAGTACTGGAGATTCAATGTGAATAACCTTATCAAATAAATTTTATTTATTGTGATGAATGGAAAAGCATAGGTATTTTTAGTGTACCACAATGAAGATCTCAAGAAAAGCAATTTTTATCTTAATTTTTATATTAAATTAGTTTTTTCCTTTCAATTAGGTTCTGTTATAGAAGCTATTTTATCAAAAGATGCATTAAAAAAAGGAATTCCAACCATCGCAGACCTCCTTCAGCATCCGTGAGTAATACATTCATTTTTATTATGTAAACAATTTAAGTTTCTTCTGTAAATTAAGAATAGTCTTTCAGAATGATTTGTTTTGTATTGTGAATTTCTTTTTGTGTATTTTGTTAAACTTTTTTTTTTCCATTGAATAATTTGTGTTTCATATTTATACTTAAGCAGTTTGATTGCATATGAGGAACTAATAAAACATTTGGGAAATTTATAATTTGTTTTAAATATTACTTTATGTAACATCTTATTCTCTTTCACTTTTAAAAGTACTTAGTATTGGAATGAAGGTAACATGCAACACATAGTTCATGATCAGGTAATCTTGTAGAAATTATCTTTTTTGGACACTACCTGTAAGTCTTCCAATACCTCATTTATGGAATTCAATTTCCTATTTTTTAGATTAGTTTTTATATGGGGGAAAAGAAATTTGTTGAATAAGAAGGATAAAGGACACCTGTTTTATTATTGGATACTCAAGATTGATATATGGTGAATAGAGCATCTATAATCACTTTATTAGGATGGAAGACCCATATTTCTTTTGTAGTCTGACTGATGAGGTCATATTCCTTTTGAACAATTATCTTAATGTTGAAGAAATAGATTTGGAACAACTTGAACATTATTTTGCAGCTGATGAATGTTTTTGGTTGTGGTAGATAAAGAAACTTCATTTCAGTTCCATGTCTTAAATCGAAATTTCTTCTACATTAACCCTAGAATGAAATTCCTCTTCCAACCACCATTCAGCAGTCATGGCAGAAATGTGGTAATGATTCTTTTCATATTCAGTTTGTCTTACAGACTTTATTTTCGTAAGACATTTTACTAATATTACAGGCATTATAAATTAACAGCCATGTAAATCACAAACCATATGCTCCATTTTGTATGTATAAGCACTCTGTAGCATAGTTTTAACAGGTTAAGGCATTAAAAAATATTCATAAATAAAATAGTTCATAAAAAATTCATAAACTATTTATAACACTCTGGAGTTATGAATGACATAATATTCTGATAACTGTTAATTTTAGGTTGTAAATTGCTTTGAGGGTATTGCTTTTTTTTTTCAGTGAAATTTTGTGAAATTTAACCAGTGTTGCACAATAATATATTAAGTAATTATATGAGAATTATTAGCTTACAATGAAGTAAATTAAACTGAAGATAAACTTGTTCTCATATCTAATACGAATGGCAGAAGATTTTAAAATGAGAGGGTAAACTTAACAGAGTTTCCGTCTAGTTATTTAGATGTGGTAATTTGGATTATATAAATATTTCTCAAGAGATAGATAGATATGCATTTTACTCCTAAAATCTGTAATCCTGTGCAATGCATAAAATTACAACAGCCTGCCGATACCTGTAATCTGTGCTCATTTTTGCATGTAAATTAGCAGAATTCCATTTCAGGAAATGCAGCATAAAAAATTTAATGGCAATTTTTTCTTGTATTTATATGCCTTTTAACAAAAATATGTTATAGATATAACTATAAATATGTTATATCTATGTTATAACTATAAATATGTTATATCTATAACATATTTATAGTTAAGTGGATTTATTCTATTACTGATGTTATTTAGCATTTTCCATGAATATCAGCAGTCTCTTTTTAATAATGAGCATGGACAGCGAATCTGTGGAAATTAACGTTCTACATGAAAATTTCCTTTAGTATGTATTTTGTGATATCTTTTAAAATTAAAGAACCCACTAGTGGCCAAGTAGTAACATTTCTAAATACTGATAATTGGGCTTGGTTCAAATGCCAGGGAGTGGGCCAGTCCATTTGAGTGATATCTTTTGTTTGTGAGTATTCTGACACTATGTCTGCTCAACAAGACCAAGCATTGTCATTCATTAGCAAAAACTCTGGGCCTACACCACCCCTAAGCACTCTTAACTGGGGATTCCAGTACCTCATTCACATATCTCCGAGCAGTCACAGAACTTCCTTGAAAGATATGCAGTTTGATGTGGCCATTTGTCATGATTCATCCCCAAACCATTAAACTGCACAGAAACGAGATATTTCACAGACAAGGGAAGGCAAGTTGTGTGCTCCTTCCTCTCTCCAAATCAAAACACATCTAGAATCACTGTTTAGATTATATCTGGACTCATAAACAATATTCGGGCCTAGTCGTCTTGGCTTCATTGAGCATGATGACAACACTAGTTTAAACGGTCTCCTCTGGAAGCTGGAGTGAGGGGGATACAAACTATTGGTTTTCTCGTATACAATCCAACCTCGTTGCGCTTTTGCACAGCAGTAGAATGGCTAATTGGAGTTGCTGTGGCAGCCTCAAGATCTAAAACAAAATCTCTTGTAGTCGCTTCCCTCTCTTCGAACCGACAATGACAAAAAATAGTCTTCTGATGCAGATGTTGCTGTTTTTTGCCGTTGACCAGGCTGTCTATAAACTGATCCTGTGTTTAAAAAGTGACTTCAAACTTTTGATATGACAGTTTGAGGGATATTCAGATCTTGGGTGATCTCTATTTATGTTTGACCTTCCTTGATTCTCACTTTTGATCTTCTCTTTAAATGATGCTTTTGATCCATAACTACCGAAATGGGATCACTCTCAAAAACCACATTCTCTCAGACTGTTATTCCAACATGTTTCCATTGTGCAACACATTGTCAACAGGGACTAACATATGCACGGAAGTGCTGTTTTGTGTTCAGTTATATTTAATTAAGATAAATAATTACAACATTGGGCATTGGTTGCAACATTAACTTGGTGAACATATTTTTTTTTCATTATCCTTTAATTTTGGTGACCAGCGTATAAATAGAATACACCAAAATATTAAAGTGAGATATAAAATATTTTGATGTATTTTTTTACAAAAGTATTGTTTATTTCTACTAAATACGTCTTTCTCACATATTCCTTTCCTCTCCATGAAATTTCCCTCTGGTACTGACATTATTTTATTTATATATACTTCTATAAAAATAATATAGTGGTTTTGTATATCTACAGTTTGAGTAAGTAATTCATAAAGTATGGATGGCTATGTTTTGGTAGTTGCATAAATGCAAGCAGTGCATAATTAATATAAAAATTAGAACTGGAAAAATTTTAATGAAACTCGAAAAGACGTCACATATAATCCAAAAACTTTTCTAACTTGTATGACTCTTTTATATGTATTACAGGAATTTTATGGTATATGCTTTTGATTTAGTATATAATGCAAAAGTCTAGAATACTTGTAATATTTTGATTTGAAACTTGCTGAAAAACATCGCTGTTGGTAATATACCATATAAATTTATATTTTGTTAAAAATGAGTTTTTAATTTATCCATACATATATTTTTCTATGGTCAAAGAATATTGAATGTTTATGTCTTCTCTTAGGTTTTTTATGCATTCCTCAAATGATATTGAGAAAGTTCACTTTAAAGTTCCATCACAGTTAAAAGAGAGCTTGAAAAAATCCAGAGAATTAACAGAACAACGTCTTAAAGAAGAACAAAAATCTGTAATAATTTGACTTTTTCATCAATAATGTGTTTACTAATATAGTAATATTTTGTGAAAAAATTATGTGTGTATAACTATTCTAGATAAATATGTATAGCAAATTATTTTCTAACCCTCTGAGTGTTATGGGTTTGGCTCTGGCACTCTAAAATTTTCAAAAATGTTATAAGAAAGTGATCTTTTCTTGATTATAATTCAAAATGACACTTTCATTTTATACCTTTCCTCTTTTTCTTTGATTATACACCCAAAATGAAATGAGATCTATCAGGAGCAGGCAAAAATTTTAGTGTATAATGAATGGAAAGCCATCCTTCTATGCAGAATTTATATCCATAACTCTTGGAGGTTTACTCACTTATAATGTTTTCTTTCAGAACTTTTTTTCAGGTTTTAAATTTATATTAGTATATTGACTGCCAACTGCATGTTAAGTGGTAGTTTGCATTCTTGTCCAGGGCATTGACTATGAGTTAACTCATAGTATTCTTACTTGTCATTTTTGTGCAGTTATGGTTATATCTGTAGAATGTAAGTACATTTAAGAAAAGGTGACTTCTGGGGAAACACATAAAAAAGAGATGTCTGGCTTACACATACCGAAAATTTTTTAATAAATGAACAGAAAATGTGTATTAATTTTAGTATTATTATTTTTTTTGGAAGTGAAAATCAGGAAATAAAACATATTGTATTTTTATGATTTTTTTTAAAACGAACTTTCTTACTAAGGGCAAGTTTCTCTTTAAAAAAATTATGCAGCAATCCACGAGTTATGTAAGTAATAGGTTTAGTAATATAACTCAAATTTGTAACTCATCATATAACTCAAATTTGTAAATAGCTTTGGTTTAATTATAATATTTGTTATATGTATATATTTTAATTAGCTAGTATTATTTTATAAATGGAACATCATGTAACACTATTTACTGGAATATGAAATTTAGAAATATGAAAAACATCAAAACAAATATAAAGACAAACTGGAATAACACTTTTCAAATTAAGCTAAAAGTCTTAGGACATGCAATTAGGTTCTGTAGTGGAAGAGTTCGCAGTGGAGATAATAGTTTTGAAGAGAAATGCTGTTCTGTGGCAACTTCTATCTCACGTAATGTTGACCTCTGAAGGAAGTTAAGTCATTTGAGCTGGCACGTCACAAATATGGAGTAGAATCTCAATATATCTGAAGTAAATTCTATCATCACATGCTTTTTATCACTGTAAGTGGCTCTGCAACTAAACATATCAAAATGGATTGGTTTTTAACATTCTCAAAGTGCGTGGTGTTTGGATGCTGGCCTTCCATGTAAATCTTCTGTAAGCATCTTGTCTTCTCCTGGATGGTAAAAAAATTCAATGGCATCCTCATCTGTATCAGATCCTCAATCCAGTGAGATAAAAGTTTCTCTGTTTCTGAAATCAGGTACAGATTTTTCATATTAATGGATTATGCCTTTAATTGTTAACACACTTTTCATACTTTCAACAATGCAGACTTTATTCATTGTCAAAATTCGAACCTGTTGTTGATATAATTTTCCAGTTTTCATGCATATGAATTATTTTTAGTTTTTCTTTGAAAGTAATTACAGTTTTTTAGATTTATGACTGGTGCATTCTATTTTGCATTTCAAATCAATTTTTAAGAATAAATAAACAGTGAGCACTAACAGCAGTAAGCAAATAAATGGCTTTGCTAAACTGCATGAATATTGTTTGAATGTAAGAAGTTCATTTTGGGGAAAGGAGGAATTGTGTATGGAATTCTTATTTCTTGTTGCTGTTTCACTTTGAAAGTTATGGCTTTCATTCCCTTACAAAACTGTGAATTTATCTAAGTTATGTGTTATGTATGTCAGGGGATTAAAGTAAACCGATACGCACATTTAGTTTTAAAACAGGTTATAGCAAAAATACTGTTATTAAAAAAAATTTAGGAAATGGATAATAGTTTTTCCTAGAGAATTGTAAGAAAATTGTAATCTTCAAAGTTTCCAATATAAATTTAACATTGTAAAAACTTTTCTTTTTGTGAAACAATTGCTTTTTGACATGACAGAAGAAAATTTGACTGCATTTTCTACTGAGAACATGTTAATTGTACATTGGTTAGTTATGTTAATTTTTAATATTTGCATTTTGATAGAAATTATAGCTTTTAAAATAAAATGTTTTATGTTTGTTAAAAATCAGTAAATCATCTTATATGTATATTTATTTTACAAGAATCAGTCGTATTTTATTGCAACATTAAAGTTATCTGTATATGTTTTAGATTGGAGGGAAAAATTCGTGTAGGATATTTCTAAAATTATTTCATTGCTTTAATTGTAGGAAACAAAACAGATTTTTATTTTAGTAATTTGAATACAAAATGGCGGATTTTTCAGAAAGCCTTAACTGTAAACTCATACATAAATTAAATTTGTAGGGTAGAAGTTGCAACCAGGCAATAAGAATTTTCCGGTAACAGGAATGCAGTTCAGTTATTTCTTCATTGCTCTTAACCATCTGACTGCTCAGTTTGTAAACTGAAAGTGCTTCAAAAATTGTTTTTTTTTTTGGTTCATGTTTTAAATCTATATATATTGGAGAATTGAAATATACATTTTTTCTTTTTAGAAAAAAATTTTGTATAGATTTTTATCATGAGAAACTAAACTGTCAGAAAAAATTTCAGATGTTATCAAAAAAAAAAATTACAGTTCATTTATGACATAACAGAAAATGTAAAATGTATAAAACTTGACAAAATATAATGCACTGAGGAAAAAAATACCTTAGAAATGTGGTTTAGTATGATAAAGTTCTAAACAGTGTTCAAGGCAAAGTCCAGCTTCACAGTCTTTGCACCAGATTTGTGTTTTTTTTATGAACTTTTTTTTCCATTTGCATCTTTCTTTCATCAATCGTTGAACATTTTCTAGCAACCATTTCTGATTAGAAAAAGGCGGCAAACATAGTGAAGTTAGAGCAGTAAATACCAAGTACCTTCAAATGCCATAATTTAGTGGGCAACTAACAACATCTGTTGGTCAAACCCTAAATTAAATGGCTAATACTGTATATGATTTATTTCACTGGTTAAACGATGAAAAGGCGGGATGCACTCTTCAATAAAGAAAAAAAAAAAAAAAAAACAAAAAAAAAAAAAACATGCCCATGAAAATCCCTAGTTCAGCAAATTTTGCTGCATTTAAGTTGCGTGTGGAAATCGCATGATGAGCAGCCAGAGTCTTAATACAAGATATTCAAGAAATATATGGATATGCTTTTTGATTCACTATCTCCAAACTCTTTTTTTTCAGCTGGATGAAGTTTCTTTTTATTACCATGTAGATGTTAGAGCTTATTTGAATACAAATTTTACTATCTATAGTTCAGAAATTCAAGTTACCATTTTGGTGTTCTGGCTTAATAGCTCTGGATTTTTTTGGTTAGCTTTTTCTTAGAATTCGTAAAAACAGCACCAAATTTAGCTGCAATGTGGCAAGAAATTGAAAGAGAATATAGTGCTATTTCCCCCAAATGTGTTACTATTTACAACTGTTTGTTTACAACTGTTGACATTATAAGCATGTATTTCAGTTATTGTTTTTTGAATTATATAATTATTTTTGTTATTACATAAAAATCTCTATTGTTATACCTGTACCTGTTCAAAAATCTTATAAAAAAAGCAGTTTGCGTGTTTAGCCCTATTGTAATCCGAGTAGATTTGTACAATTTGCATTTAAGAATATCTGCCTTACAATAGTTCTTATTACTTTTCTAAGTTAAATTGAACACTGAATTTTCAGTCCTTATTACTTAACCTGTCCAGAAGTAATGTGTGGGATTTAAGTGAAATATTAATGTTTTGCTTTACTTTTGAGTGTGGTTTATCATTAGTGTAATGACAACAGAAAAATTTCGTGATTAAAATTGTTTTGTTTTTTCTTTCATTTTATCTGTGTAGATAAGGCACAGCAAAAGGTTGTCAAAAGTTCATGCGCAGCTAACGTCTGAAGAAGAAAAGAAGAAACGATCAAAAGAACGAAAAAATGTATGTTTCTTTATAAATTTTTAATTATTCAGTCATGCTATTGCCAGTGGTTAGATAATCATATACTGTTAAACTAGATCTTGAAATTATGTTTATGTGGTATTAAATGAGACCTAACTAAACACTTTGATATCTGCATGAGCAGTACAATTTTTTGTATCTGCCATCAATATCATCATTTGAATTTTTCATAAATTTCTCCATGGCAATATTTATCTGTTTCTTCCCATATGCAAAATTTAACATGAGTTTGAAAATTCTGCTTAAGTCTTCATCTGAACATTTCAAGTACTCTTTTGTTAGAATCTATAAATTCAATTGAAACATCCAATAAATTTTCAATGCATTCATCTTTAAAAATGTATCTCTCTCTTGCTTTTCCATTCTCTTGGAGTTTAACTTATTATTTATTACAAATTAGACACTGGAAATTTGTATATGCAAATAATGTTCTCCTGGCTTTGCACATGACATCAAAATTTGATCAAAGCAATATCAATTGATAATACTAGCCTTCATTACATTATTTGGCAGACGACAGCAACTTGGTGACATTGACTTTTATTTGGTGAATTGCACAGAAAAGTAGTGTGGTAACATTGGCATTTGTCTACCACTTTGTAAATGACAGGAGTGTGATGATAGCAGCATTTAACCTTCTTTCTATGTGACACCAGTGTGGAGTCATCCAATCACAATGTGTTACTATGTCTGAAATGTGATTTTTACTGAAATCATCGACTCTCTGGGCTGAATGGTCAAAATTAAACAACATTGGCAGTTAGTTCATTTTGAATTAAACTTTCAAGAGCTGAACGGCATTTCCGTGATGTTTTGTAGGTGTAATGTAAATTCAGTTTTCTTTGTAG
>KK119861.1:591144-657657 GCA_000611955.2 Stegodyphus mimosarum
TCTCCCTTATTCCATCAGTTTCCCTTAGAAAGAAGTCCTTTTCTTTAAGCAAGGTAGCCTTTGCCATAATTAACTAAAAAATTACTGATATAAATTAGAAATACAAAAATTGGACATAGAATTATAAAATAAACAAACAGTCCAAATAATTTTTTTTTCACTTTTAATAAATGAACTGGGAAGTTGCCTTCTGTACCATAGTCACTATGCAATAACATATCTCTGTGCCTTATTTAGGATTTGAATCTTAAACTTAGATATTCGATAAGCATTATATCACCCAGAGGAGTATTAGTAAAACAAGGTGGCGAGAGTTCTGTCAATTTTTACTCATGCAGTAAAAAGTTAAAATTTAGATAGCTCATGAGAAAAATGTTGGACTGTGGACTATCCCACATTTGGCCTTCCTGCTGTGCATCGATCTCAACGACATTATTCTGCTCTTGACGTCATGAATTATTGGTCATCTTACATCAGCATTTGTCTTCAGTAAAAGGAACTATCATCATGAATAAACCGAAACCTAAAAATGGAGGGGAATATAAAGGGAGAGCTGAAGATTTTGTGCTAAGGACAATACTGAAATGAAACATCTCTAATTGTTTTCCATCTTTGCAACTATAGTATTGTTACCTTTTTCTTCTATTTTTCAAAAATATTCATCTAAAATAAAAAAATTCCAGTTTTAACATTTTTGGAAAACTTCGTTTCATCTTAAAATAAAATTAGCTGAAATAAAAGTCGTGATTAGGTTATCAATTGTATCAGTCCAGCTTTAATGTCATAATCAGTATTAGTGTATGCATCTTCTTCTGCTTGGGTCCATTGTTTTATATATTCACCATATGCAGTTGTTTTTGTGGGTCCTTCATGATTTCCTTCTTTTACAATGTCATAGTTATCATTATTCTTTATTTTGGTAATATTATATGAGCCTAAAAACCTTTATTTTAGCTTGTGATTTGGTCCAAATTGAGTTCTTTTGATTGCTACTAAATCATTAATTTCATAACATTTTGTAAAATGTCTTCGAAGGTTATATGTTTTCTTGTTTTCTTCCTGCACCCTAAATATTTGTTTCTTTGCATCTTTTTGAATTTCTTGGTAAATTTCAAAATTATTTTGAATTTATGAATCAATTATTTCTTTAAGTTTAATATTTTCTTTTCCAGAAGTATAATTAATCTTCCACTTGAAAAGTGGAAGCATTCTGTTTGCCAAATCCAAATATAAAGTTATGATTTGAATTTGCTTTAGGAAATCTTGTTTCTGGGACTGAAAGTTCTCCAAGGGAAGATTTATGCCTCTTATATGACCTTGTGTCAGGCTCAGTTCATTTGTAAGCTGAAGTCACACTAGATGGTGTTGGAGCAGCAGGAACACCCCATATGCCTCCATAATAATCCCAATCATCAGCATTAAGAATTTCTCACATCTGACGAAATTGTTTTTTCAGTTCTGCTTGTTTAGGAGATAATCTCTTCTCTATCATTGTTCTCATGTGATCTTTTTCTAAAGCTAGCTTTTCTTGCATTTTCAATTTAACATGTTGAACATCTTTTGCTTGCTCAGACAGGATTTTTAACTTATCTGAAATTTTGCAGTTTCTACTTCATTCATGGTATCTGTTGGTTGTTTCTGTAACATTTCTACAGTCTGTTTTGGCATAGAAAGTTTTCTTTCCAGAGATAATGAGCATACAAATCCATTTGTAAAATAGTTTTTTTCTGTTAGACACTTTCTTTATCTATAATTGTTAACATCTGGGTCTCAAATAATATGCATTTCAATATTAGTATATTTTCCTTTGGCTTGTCTTCCTTTAAGTTTTTTAGACATACCAGGATCCAGTTTTTCAACTGGAAGTCTGTCTTGCTGTTTACTCTTTTTTACCTCTGATATTTCTGTTTCACTAGCATTATCTACAACCATTTTCTCAGATTCTGAAATCTTTCTGTTTCTAGAATTCTTTGGCCCTAAAGTAGGTTTTTTGGAATCATTAATTTTTTTCATTACTCTATTTGATTTCCTGAACTTTCTTAGATGGATTTTTTTCTTCCTTTAAGAATGGAATTTTTCCCTTCCTCTACATTTTGCAATTTTCCTTTTCCATGTTTAACATCACTTTTTTCTTCCTGAGACTCCTGTTCCTTTAATTCATCTTCAACACCACATGTCTTTCTTCTGTAGGGTTTTCAGTTTTATTAGGAATATAACTTTCAATTAAGTAAGTATTTTACTTTCGACTTATGGGCTTTATTAATATACTAACAATTATCTAACTCATTTTCTTGATCTACATTTATATATATTCGAATAATTTTCATCTGCATCTTCTACTACTTTCATAATGCCTTTCTTGTTTATAATAATTTTCATTTGCGAAAGCAATTCATTCTCTATAACAGCATTTTCTTTCATTTCTTCTTGAGATACAACATAAATATTTGGTTTAATTTCACTATAATCAATTCATATGGAACCTTTAAAATAACCAATAGGTTTTATTTTATTATTACCAAAACCTACTAGAATCAAATCGGAAGAATTAATACTAGGTGAACCAATTATTTTATAAATATTTTCCAATACTATATTTATGCCACTTCCTTTATCAATAAGAGCTTTTACTTCTGCATTATCTATCAATACACTTTTATGCATATTATTTAATTGCTTGTTTACAAATATATGATTCACTCCACCAAAATCTTTTATGCTTGTGTTACTTTTTATACATTCTGCACCTATGTGTCTAAATAAATTACAGCGAGAATACTTTTTTCCCCCTTGCTCTTATTTTTTGCAGAAATTCTCCATGTGACCCAAGATTTCCACAGTTATAGCAACGAATATTTGTTTTTATTTTACTTTCAAAATGATGGCCTTTGGTTTTAAAATTAGGCTTAACAGATTTATTTTTATCATAATCTAATTTAATTTTTTCATATATCTTAAGTTTTTCTTGAAATTCTGCCAAAGTTTTACAACCATTAGAATCATTTATACCATTAATAACATATTCAATTAAAGTGGCGTTTTCAATATTGTCTTTGGAACATAGATTTTTAATGACCTCAAAATATTCATATAGAGTTCTTTTTCCTATATTTTACGTCGTGATAATAATTAGTGTAACTGAGCAGAATTATACTGAACGCCATATTCATTTACTAATAAAGCCTTAAGTGCATTCCAGAAATTAATTTTCATTTTGCTTTCAATGAATAATTTTGCTTTCCTAGTTAAAGATCTTTTGTTGAATATGAGTTTCTGTAATTCATTTAATTTTAACAAATTAGATACATTCTCAGAGTTTTCAATGAATTTGTCAACCGAATTATATGTTTTGCCATCAAATTTAGAAATCAAACTTTCAATGCCATTAAAATTTATATGTGAATTTGAAAACTCTGAAAACGGAAATTGAACTGATGACTTATCAGTCGAAAGGGCATTATTCTGAATATCATAGGAATTAGTATGACTTTGAGCTGCATGTTGTTCAAGTGTATCAGATATAATATCATCCTCTAACTCATTTGGAATTTTGTTATTTTGTAAAATACGTAAATTGCATAAATAACTTGTCATCCTTTTAATTATTTCTGATTTTGAACCATCACAAGATATTTTTAACACATTTGAAACTGTAAGTACATCATTTAAAGAAAAATTTTCTTCAGCGTATTCTATTTGTTTCAAAAACTCGTCATCATCTAGTTTAAATGTAAAACCACTAAAATTCCTGAGTTGCTTTTGGTTCTGACGGTCGCCTTCATGATGAAATATAAAATTTATGAAGTAACTTAATATTCCCTACTTTTGATATTTCAAGGCAACTTCTATTTCTTTTATATTCACTAACTTTGTTTTGTAATATATAATGAAATTCAGTCATTTAAAGTTGGCTTACTTGCATCAGAAATGTATAGCATTTAATCCCATGGATGCATATCACAATCTGTAAACACAACAAGCAATGAAATATGAAAATGTTCTTAAGCAATTATTTGTTTAATCCTGAAGCCATTTTTCTGGGCATTTGTCTTGGGAAAATCACAGTTCATTTTGAAATGAAAGAAATTTAATGAAACATTAAAACATAGCAACATCGTTCATCTATTAATACATGTTTAACATCATTCATCTCACTTTCATAAAACAAAGTGGTGAGAGTTCCATCAATTTTTACTTGGGAAGTAAACAGTTAAATTTCAGATAGTATGTGAGAAAAATGTTAGACCATGGAGTTAGGATCCTATATATATATATATATATATATATATATATATATATATATATACACACAACGCTGGACATAGTAATATACTTCCAACTACAGAAGTGTTTTAAATCATGAAAATATTCATGTTTTGGCAATGTCAAATTTAAAAAAGAAGTAATTTTAGACAAATAGCAAAATCTAATTTTTTATGTGGTCTTCCAGTTCCTATACTTATATTTAGGAAAATTTTATATTCAGTATGAAAAATTAAATTATAAGAAGTTTGACTTCCATATGACAAAAATTGACTGAGATATTTAACTTCAAAATTTGCAGTTTTTATGTGATATCCAGCTTGCTTTTGAATGATTGGTGAATTAAGTTAAAATAATTCAGGAAAATAAGTTTAAATGAAGTGCAGCAAAACAATGTGTATAATTTAATTCCTTAGTCCTTCATCAGTCATTGGTGTCGACATCAGATTTTTTTGTCATAAATCTAATTTTTTTTGTTTTATAATCTGAAAACCACAAAATTGTGAAATATGTGCAAAGTTTTTATCTGCTCTACAGACAGCGCTTGATTAGCCTAGGGTAGATTACCTATCCTTATTTTTTAAAAAGTTCATTTATTATGAAATGATAGAAAATCTGCTATTGCAGATCATCAGAAAAGAAAAATGTCTTCAAGAAATGCAAAAATGAGAAGAAAATACATAAGATAGTAGTAGTGATAGCAGATGATGTCACAGTACTTAGGAATTATTTTAATCCTGAAATACATAAATATTGTTAAATCAACCATTAAAATTAAATTTTTAAATCACAATAATAAATTAAATGTTTCTGTTAATTATATTGTTTTGAATTTTTGAAGGTTCTTGAGAGTGATATGCAGTAGTGCAAAATGTGGTTTCCTGTCATTGAGTATGCTTGCTGTATGTTGAAAATATAAGATTTAATGGTTGGCTTTCCTTGAGATTAACAAAATAAATGAACATATCATGTTAGACTATGATGTGTTAGTAAAACCATACCATAACAGGTGAGTTTACTTCACTGGAACAACATGAGTCTATTTGATGACAGTTCATGTAGTTAGACAGGTACTTGGTAGCATAGTAAATTATCCGGGATACTGTGGTAGATTCCTGTTACAATCTAGTCTTCCGTAGCCATATTCAGCTGCAGGTTTCCATGCCTTTAAACCACCACACCACTGAATGATTCACAGCTGTTGGCCACGTCGATAGGGCACATCGGGAGGACACTGTCTAAGGACACACAGTCTTCACCTACATCTGGTGGACACACAATCTTCACCTCATTCCTTAGATTCTACCATGAGATTGTATAATTTACATTTTTTCAGCTCAGCACAGCCACAGAGAAGGAATGCAAATTACTCAACACTCTCCCAACAAAAAAGACACTCCTTAGTTAAAGACCATATGCATTTTCTATGTTTGCCAAGATTCTTTGTTACTGGTTGACATTTCTGCTTTAGACACACACTTGATGCACATGCATATGCTCCTGAATCAAGGTACCAATTATGTGTTCCTAATTCTTGCATTGAGTTGACAATTGTGAGAGAACAATTTTGTTTAGGGAATTGTTGATTAGGATTTTTGCTTTTATTTTTCCTACATTCTGATGTTTTGTGACTTTTTTCTGTTACAGTTATAACACCTGAAGTTTTCATGTTTTAGACCTCTTTTTTGTGTTGTTGTGATATTTAGTTAATAAAACAACCTGCACTTGGCTGTTTACCTGCATTTAAATTGGCAACATTAAGATTCTTCTAGTAATTTAACTTTTAGTGTCTTTAAGTCAGGTAATTTGTCATGCAATTCTAAAACTTTTGAATTCTTTAGTTAGGCTACATAATGGCAAAATAGTTAGGAATTCTTCAGGAATTTCAGATCCTATTTCTGCTACTTTGTCTACAATTTTGAAGAAAGAAGTTAGGTAAAAAAATACTTAGTTACATTTATATGTAACCATGTTAATCACATATAAAATGCAAAATTCTCATTAATTTACTTCAAAAGTTTCTTTCCATCGAAAACATGTTTTATTATTTTTGAAACAGCATAAATATGGATTTGCAGCTCTCAAACATTCATGAAATCTACTATGCGGTTTCTGTTGTCATGAAGTTTAGCTACCCCTGATATATACCATGAAGTTACTAATGCTCATAGTATTAGAATATTGAGCAGTCTGGAATGTTACACTCATTTTATTTGTGCAAATGACATACTAAAGTGAACAAAATGGAAGGAACTTATTATGCAACTATGTGATACACAACATAGTTGCCTATGCATGATATGAACAAACCTAGATTGGGGCTATGTCTTGCTAACACTGCATGGCCTTCCACCTAACCTTGTCTTTAAGTTATATTGCTATAAAGTTAACAGTCACTTAACACACAATATGTGAAGCCTTTAATTCAGTCACTTCTAAAATGCTATAAAAGAAATAAAGGTATTTTAACTTGTGTGCCCCGCATGAAAGAGGACCTACAGACTGCTTGATAGCTAGCTACCAAGTTCATTAGAAACACAGAAATTTCTCAGAAGTTCTGTCCTGGAAACCATATTTTCTCAAAATTTGTTTCGTACTTAAATCCATAAATTCTGAAACATTTGCTTATTAGCTCATCATTAGTGTGAGATGATAAAATTGATTATAATCAATTAAAATATGCTATTTTTAAATGTACCTCAACTGACATTTATAAACTTTCCTAAATTTTGATTTAATATGAAATTGACAAAATTACTGAATTTCATAATTATTATTGTAAGCTGAAACAGCTTGCATGTGTGGCTTAAATAAAAAGGAATTATATGCATCAATGATATGTTTATTTGCCCAAGTAAAACAGATTTTAAGTATAATTTGGATTGCTTGGGGGGGAGGCTAAACTAACATGAATTTGAGGATTTAATACTTGTAATCTGATCACAAACATATTCCAAAAATGTTATGAGCATAAATATATTAAAGCTTTAAATTTAAATATATTGCCCAAATTTTTTTCTTTACAGGAGAAAAAGAATGTTTTATATTTGATTTTTTTAGTCAAATCATTAAACATATTATATTATATGAAATATTTAACAAATACATTACTTTTCTTATTGATAATATTAACAGTATCACATGAAAAGATAACACAGCTTTGATGTCCAACAGAAATATTTATTCAGATTTTAGCATAACAAGCATACATTGATAAATTTTGGAACATCAATCTGTTGCTAATATTTCAAAAATTAAAATCTAAATATTAACATGACTTTTGGATATTAAGCTAACAAATTCAATGGATATTATAACACCAAAATCCATGCACTTTAAATTTCTGCATCATTTGCAAATACTTTTAATACGGAGAATGCAGATCAGTTGAAGTGAAATTTAACATAATGAATTTATAAAATTTAAGAGAAAAAATAAAATAAAGCTACAAAAATAATTCTCCCCATAAATAAAAATTAAACTAATCTACATTTAGCAGATTTGTAATAATTTAACAGCTACATATAAAACTAAAAAATTAATGTCACAATTTATAATAAGAAACTTAAACATATTTTTTTTCTTTAAATAATTTTATTTAGTGGGTCTGTGGATTACAGTATAGCCAGTTATTTTTATTTTCTTTCAGTAAGAATGAATTAAATGATTGTTTAATAAAATCTGATGGAGCTGTATACGTTGGGGCTTGCTTTAGTGGCTGTGTAATGCATTTTGCATGATCCGATTCATTTTTATGGAGCCATTCAGAAACAGAAGAGGCATCATTGTGAAATGACTTCATATTAAACCATTTTTTAAATTCATACATGTATATTTTACTCTCTGCGAATGACTAGCTTCCTGATCATTAAAAGTATTAAGGAATTGATTATTTAGTTGATTTTTGAGTTGTGAAGAGGTTCATATTGTAAATAAGTCTCATTATTTGGCACTGTGGAAGGAATGATGTGATTCATTTTCAAATTTTTCACTTCAGTAGTATTACTTAGCCAATTGGATACTATTTCTGCTACTTTGTGTACAATTTTGAAGAAAGAAGTTAGGTAATCCTGCATTTTTTCATTTGCATTCATCTTTTCTGAGATAAGTTGCTTTTATGAGGTATACGTTAGAAATAGGGCCTTTAGGCTGATGAATTTCGTGCAGTTTTATCCATGCTTCTTATGCAATTTGTCATTTTTTAATATTCACTACCTCAGATGATTTCACATTCAGAGCAGTAATTGCTAAAGCTTTTTTTGTCTTTTGAAATCCATCTGTCAAAGTCTGACTTGGTTAGTTTCAAAAGTTTCTAGCTTGACTAACTGCCACTCACAACTTCCCAAAGTTCTGACTGTGTTAAAACCATTTTCACTTGAAACCATCATATTTCATAGTTACTGTGATCCACTTTCTTATTTTGAAACTTCAGGTTCATCATTTTCATCAGATACATATAATTTCAGTAAACTCAAGAAAAGAAGAAAGAGCAATTTTGCTTACCTTGTTTTCCACCAAAAAAGATACATGTTCAACTTACTGCTTAGGCATTTTTCTCCATTGGACTTCTTGGGCATCTGGGAAATCTGAGAGAGACTTGGGAAATCAAGATCTGGGCCATGGGCCCATAACCTGTTGTTTTGAATTTTGTAAGGCACTTGAGAGTTGTGGTTCTATATCAATGTGGTTCTATATCATTCTTTATATTCTGCCACAGGATTATATACTTTACCTTTTTTGGCTCAGTGCAGCTTCAAAGGAGGAATGCAAATTTCCCAAAAGTAATAAAGGTTATTCCTCTTCCTGTTCTTTTTTTTCTTTTTAACTGGTTTCAAATTAATTGTGATTTTATGTTAACTGTGAATGTTATCCTTGCTATTGCTTTGATTAATCAGGTATCCTCTATATTTCCTATTTAAACTCCAGCATGAAGTCTGTACAGTAAAATAGTAGCCTGTAATTCTACTCTATACTCTGTAACAGCTTCACTAGATGTTATCCACCAGTATTTTAGAATTATATTTTAAATCTCAGATGATGTTTTCATTTAATTAAAAAAATTTAAATTGCATTTTTATACCAGATCTGAATTTTGAGATTTTATATTTAGTTTTTTTTTCTCTCATGCAGAGGAGTAATTTGGACCTTGTTAACTCTACTTCCAGTGAGAGGTCACAGGCATCTACACCAACAGGTTTTTATTTTCTCTTATTATGTATTAAAAATGCTTAAACTAGAAATTTATCATATGGCTTAATATATATGTATGCATTAAGAATTACTGAAGTAGTTGTGCCCTCCTTTAGCTGTCATGACATAGTATTGTCTTTTTTGTAATTATATTCAAAACAAGGAATTTAATATAAGAAGTGTGCACCATATTATAATATGAAGTTTTATAATGTTTATAGCTTAAGATAAACATAATTTTCAAATAGTTATTTAAAACTAGATTAATTAAGTTGTTTACCTTAAATTTTGTCTTACTGCTTTATTATTCTCTTTTTTTTCATTTATATTTAAGAGTTTTTAAATTACTATTCCACTTAAGTAATATTTTGTCATTATTATTATATGTTCTTCTAAAGCAAAGAAAATGACTATATATTTTCTATTTTTCTCTTTTCCTCCCTTTTAATCAGTGCAGCAGAAGATAAAATTGTAATGAAAATGTAACCTTTTTATAATCTGTGAAAAATCAGTTTGTAGTACATTTGTTGGTGGCCCTGGGGTGGGCTGAATGTAATTAATTCTTTTTCTTTATATTTAACTTGAAATGGTTTTCACTGAAAAGTTCATTCTTAGCTGTAAGGTACCTAATATGTAAGGAGAAAAGAAATGTATAAGCAATACAATGTTTAATTGGGTTAATTTTGAAAGATTAAAATCTAATCATTAAAACATTTTAAATGTGAAAAAATCTCCATATTTATTAAATATATAAACAGTTTAATGTAGTTTAACTAGATCCATAAGATCAGAATTACTTTTAAATTCTATAATATTAGATTTGCACGTACAATGTGTTTGTGCATGTACTCCATAATAGTTAAGTACAGTGCTTTCAGAAAGCAACTATGCAACCTGCAGAATTACAAATATACACAATTATATGATGAGATATTTTCCCAACCATTGCGATTCAAAGGAATGTTTTATGTAACAGTTAGTTACACTGCAGCTGCTTTGTCTGAGTCAGTCTGCTTGCTCACCTCGAGAAAGGTGGTGTGTGTAGCACATTGCTCCACGTCCTTACAATTACAAGTTAACGAGTTTCACAATTGAATGATCTAATCAAAGTTTAGTGCTTTCCTTCTGTTGTCAGGATGGTGCTAACTTTGGAACAGTGAATATTCCTCACTGAATATGTATTCCGGGATCATGGCCAGTACACACAGACAGTGAAAGAGCAGTTTGGCATTAAATTTCCAGGTACACCTGTGGATAATAAAAACAATGTCTGAGTGCTTATCGAGAGATTTACGGGGACCAGATCAGTAAATTATTATACGGGAAGTAGGAGACCATCAGACGGAAGGAAAACTGCTGGATATATCAGATACAATACTACATAGCCCCAGCAAGTCTGTGCAAAAATTGGCTCAGTAGGAAAACACTGCTGTTATGATGACACATAAGGCCATTCGAAACTTGGTCTCATCCCATATAAAGTGAAAGTTATTCAACAATTAATATCCATTGACACTGGAAAACAAATTCAGTTTTGTGAATGGTTTCAACAGTTCTTTGCAGACAATTCTCACGATATATTGGAGTATGTTTTTTTTACTGATGAAGCATGGTTTATTTATCAGGATATGCTCATGCACAGAACTCATATTTATGGTCAAGAAAAAATCTACACACGTTTCATTAAACTCTGCTACATGACCAAAAATTTGGTGCGTGGATTGCAATATCCAGGACAGGAGTAGTAGGCCCAGTATTCTTCTGCAAAACAATCAGTTCTGATCATTATTGTGAAGTTATTTACAAGTTCATGGGAGAACTAACAGAGCACAAAATTAACAATACCTGGATTCAACAGAATTGCACCACTGCACACATAGCTTGTAAGTCTATGAAGTTACTGGAAGATGTTTTTGGAGATTGAATCATTTCAAAGGGTTTGTGGCCGCCTCGTTCTCCAGACTTAAGCTCTCTGTATTTTTACTACTGGTGCTATGCAAAAGCTAATGTTCATCAATAGAGCCCGCAGTCGCTCCTGGAATTGGAAAATACTGTTTGTGACTTCACCAAGAACATTTCACAGGCAGAACTTGCCAGAATTTTCGAGATAATGAAGAGACATGTGCACACATGTCTGGAGGCTCATAGTGAACATTTCCAACAATTACTGTGAGGTAAGCAAAAGTTACATGTTACATTTTCTATTGCATGACAGGTGCATAGTTACTTTCCAAATGCACTATACATACTTCATATACTATAAATGTTCCTTATGTGCAACTTCACTAAAAAAAAAAAAATTCCAATGATTATTAGAGCTATGTAACAGTGTTTGAACTGTTTACAGTTAATATACATATGCTTTAATATTTATATTGCTGAGAAGATATTTTAAGATTTTGATTTTATGCATAGAAGATCTGCCAATCTAAATTGTTACTTTTTTAATGGAGATGCATGAATCTGCCTATCTAAAAATACATAGAAATAAGAAATTATCTGCTAAAGTGTTGTAGTTAAGAAAATGAAAATTTGTAAATTATAACAATATTTGGTGATGTAGCATTATTTAGTAATTTTTACAGAATTTTTAAATACTATTTTCTCATTCTCATATAATCAAGTTTTAGAACAAAAATGTAAAATAATAAACAAATAGACTCATGCAGAATTTTAATTTGCATGTATTTATTCATGTATGAATTTTATTTGTTTATATTTTATTTATTAGTTAAAGTTAGTAACATTTTTCTTTTCAATTAGTGTTTTTTCACATTTTTATAACTTTTCTCTAAGATAATATGTAATTTTTTTATCTACATGAAAACTTAATAAGGCTATATTACAAAAAAGAGATCTGAATTTTTAAATGGCCAGAATTCAAAGAAGTTCTGAAAATCATTACATTCTAAGAACACGGTTCATTCTTCATATTTATGCTATGCAAATGATATAACACTTTATGTGACAAGCAGTATACTGATTATACCCTGGTGGACAAAATTAAGAGATGAAAAATATTTTCCCACATTTCTCCTAAAATACCACACAAAACCTGGACACTTGGTTGCCATATAATATCTCTGTGGCACTGAGAAAATTCTACATATTCTTGTATGCATTGTTACGCCAGCAGGGGGTATAAAAGTCCCCGCCCAGCTTCTCAACTCATTCTGCTTTGCAACACAGTAGTGATGTTGTTCTTGACTAAATTTGTTGTTGTGTTTTTTTTTCTGTTTTTTGTGTGAAACATCATTGCTTAAATGAAGTTAAGGGGTGGAGAATCACAAGTAGGCTTGAGGCAGGGCAGTCCCAAGTTCAGGTTGTAAGAGAAGTGGATGTAAAACCCAAGTGTCATCTCTAATTTGTGAAATCAATTTAGAAACAGCGGGACAGTGTCCAGAAGACCAAGACAAGGTTATGGAGAGCCACAACAACCAATGACGATTAATATTTAGTACTTTCAGCCAAGCGCCAGAGGATGTCTACAGCCGCACAACTGTCTCTTAATCTAGCTACTGACACAGGAAAATCAGTTTCACGAAAGACAGTTGCCAGAAGGCTCCATGAGACAGGACTGTATGCCAGAAAGCATGCTATTTGCATCCCACTCACTCCCTCCAACAAAATAGAGGTGGCTTACGATGGTGCATGCAACACCATTACTGGACACAGCTTCAATGGGCTAATGTTCACCTCACGGATGAGTCCAGATTCAGTCTACAACTGATCATGGAAAGGGACTCATATGGTGATGGAGGAGTGATGGTCTGGGCAGGGATCATGTAAGATACCTGCACTCCACTCCATGTGTTTGATGCTGGTTCCATAAATGCCCAGAGGTACAGGCAGGAGATCCTAGAGCCCTATGCGTGACTTTTCAGGGGTGCTGTTGGCCCTGAGTTCACTTTTATGGATGACCATATAAGGCTCACCTGGTTGATGACTATCTGGAAAGCGAGGATATTCATTGAAGGGATTGGCCAGCCAAATCTCGTGACCTTAATCCTATTTAACATGCTTGGGATGCTCTTGGGAGGGCTATTGCAATATGCCAATGCCCACCCAGAACCATTCAGGAGTTAAAAACTGCTCTAGTTAAAGAGTTGGGGGCAACTTCCACAAAGACTCCTGAACTCTCTAATTAACAGCATGGCTACTTGTGCATGCTGTCTGTCAGAGGCGACCACATACCATTATAGGCACATTTTTACTGTCATCTTTCGAACTCAAATCTGGACCACATTGGATTCTTGGCCATAATTCATGCTAATGAATGGCATTTTCATTGTTGTTTTGCATACATTATTGTCCTACAATAAACTGTATCCATACCTAATTTCATTTATTTCTGTCCGGTATTTCTCGAGATATTTGGGAAAAAGTGTTCTATCTCTTAATTTTGTCCACCAGTATAGATTAAATGTATAGCACTTATAAACTGCAATGAAGAAATAATCAAAATAATCTTTATATATTTTACAGTGGCTGCATTCATCAAGTTACGTTAAAAAACCAATTTGAATGAAGCAGTTTAAGAATTATAAACAACTGCTGTTTTCATACTATTAATTAAGGATAAGTTTCTTATATAAACATATTAATTACGGCATAAGTTTGCTCTTCTATAAACATAAAAAAGTAACTGATAAGTACTCACTAAGTTTATAAGGAGTTATCATATCCCCTATATGTGCTGTTATGGTGTCTAGCTAGCATCAGAAGATCTGTGGTTCAATTGCTAATTTCTCATGTTTCTAGTCCCGAAAAACCAAATTTCTTTACAGTGGTACATGAACTAAAATATGGGGGATGAAAATGCATTACTACCTGAGCTTGATTGATTAAGTCTCTCACTAGTCATCCTTTAAATGAGGGAGAAGTAAGGAATTATCACATTCCTACATTCGTGCTCTAGAAGTAGAAGTGGTAGGACATTCAGCTAGCACTCAAAAAGCTGATTTTTTGTTACCTGCTGTGAAAACAAAAAGACCTAATATCTCTCTAACATAGTATAACCCTGATTATTTAATGATATTGTATCAAAATATAGCTTGTAAGGTTAGTGAAACATCAAGAAAACAAATTTGATAAAGCAGCAAATTTCTTTTTGCACAGGTAGAATGTTATAAATAGCATCAGTATGTAAACAGTGTAAAAAGTTTTCAAACAGTTTCCTTTAAAAGTGTAATGTTAAAAAAATTACCTTCATATCAATGTAAATTTACAGGAAAACTGTATAAATATAACTTTCTTAAATCTCATTTTTTTATCAAATTTTTAAACGGTATTCCTTTTTAATGTAAAAGACCAGTTGTATTTCTTCAAATTCTTCTAGCATTCAGAGTTGGTAGACCTTCTTTGTTAAAAGGCCATTATAACTATGTAATCTGGGCATTTCCCCCTTCATTCTTTGGATGTTTCCTTCCATAGAAGGAAGTTTTTAAAATTATGTTTTATTTTATCACCTCTCTCAGTGTAGGACCCTGTAGTGTATGCAATATAGATGGTTGCATTATTGAAGAATTTGAGGTACTATTTCAGAACAGTTATTAATGCTACTATTCAATACAAATTGAGATCATAAACACAAGAGGAAGTTGTTTTCAGTAGAAAAAGCGTAACATGTTTTTTTTTTTTTTTTAAATTTCCATATCGTAAAATTCATCAGTGCAATAAAACAAATAATTTAAAAATTAATTTTAAATGTATTCCTGTATAATATTTTGCAGCAAGTCTTACTTTATGCCATTAATATAAACAATTTACATGCATTTATAATATCATATAGATCGTAGCCAGTTGTAGAATTTTTAATTCTACTTGTATTACCTAAATCCACTTCTACTACTATTGCCTGAATACAAAATAAAATTTAATGATTGTAATGAAATTTTGTAGTAACATATAAATTCTGAGTCTTTCCTTACATTTAACAGGATGGATAAACAATGTATGTCCACCTAAAACACATATATTAAAAAAAAAAAAAAAAAAAAGATGATGAGATAAACAGATGTTAACCTAACATGAAAACTCTGTACTATGTCTGTTGGGTCCTTCCACTTGGCATTACATTAGGTTAGGGGCACTTGACTTTAATGCAGTGCATTTTTGTATAGTAGATACTAGTCAAGACATGTATCTTACTCCCTGCTGGATTCTTACTACTGCTTATATCTTCTGACAGCTACAGCCATGTCAGCATTCCAAGTCTTGAAATGCTGCTTCACTATGGCAAACATCACAGCTACAGCCATGAGGATATCCAGGACAATACATAGCTTTGGCTTCTATTGCAGATTAAAGATGGTTCCACTTCTCTTCCTTTTCAGCACAGTGCAGACAGAAAGGGAAATGCAAACTTTCTAACATTCTCCCTTATTCAACTGAAAAGAGAAGGGGGGTGGGAAGAATAATACATTTATTAATTAAAATTCAAGACCTTATAGATTCATATATTTTCTGTTTGTCCCTGTTATGACTCTTTCTTAATTATGGTAGGCGTTTTTGCTATAAATACATATTTAATGACAGTTTGCTTTTTGCCATACAACTCTCTAATATAGTGAAAGATGGTGTCAATATGTTTTGTTCTAGAATGATGAACTAGATTTTTCACTAAATGTTGAGCACTTTGATTATCAGTATACAACATTGTTCTGCTATCTTCTCCAGAAAATCTGTTACTCTTACTAGCAAACACAAGTGCATCACTTCTTTTGAAGTTTCAGTACCTGATAGCATTACAATTCTTTGTTTGCATGATTCCCAAGAAATCTAACTTCCTGCTAAGATAAAAGTACAGTCATTAAAAGAATTCCTTTCAAGAGTGTTTTCGGTCCAGTCTGTATCTACATAACATTTAAGAATTTAGTTTGTTTTCTGATAAGTTATTTTCATATATATTGTGAATCTAAGGTATTTTAGCATATTTTGCTAGAATCCAGTGAAAGTATTTAGGATTATTGTTAAATCAACTAACCGAATACTAACAGAATTTGCAGCGTCATAGATAACAGCTAAATAAATTAAAGATCCGATTAAGAAATGATACTTATTTTTATCTACTCTTTCACCTTTTTTGGTGGCATTTGAAGATTCACTGGGTTTAATGTTGGGGTCTAATGGTATTGATATAGGTTTACATTTTTCTATATCATACTTAGCATAGAGTTCTTTGATGTACTGAATTTGGCTAAATGATACCTTTTAAATTTGTTTACTGTTAATGCCTAAACACTATTTTAATTTTACCCAAATACTTCATTTCGAATTTTTTTTAAGAGTTTTTTAATGTGTATCATAGAAGATTCGCTTTTCGTTAGAATTATTATATCATCAATTTATATAGCTGTTATGATCCAGTCATCTTTTCCTTTGTGTACATAAATACAGTTGTCAGGCATTGAGTTTTTGAATTCAAGTTTCCATAAAGTTTCATAAATTTATGCTCCACATTCATTCTGCTTGTTCAAGTCCATATTTTGTTGCAGACTTTGCCTTTAGAGGTTATGAAATCTTCAGATCGAGATTGTTTCTCATTTTTCCATTTCAAATCAGCTATTTGAACATCCATTTCATGTATCTTTAGTTCGTATTTGGCTGCTCGTGTGAACAATGTGTGTTAAAAATTTGTATGTTTGCAAGCATCCTTTGGCAACAAGTCTTTGTACCAATTGACAGTGCCATCTACCTTTCAATTTCTTCGGAACATCCAATTGCCATCATTGGCTTTTCAAATTTTTGGTATGGCAGTTATTCCTATATATTGTTTCTCATAAAGAAATTATATTCATCTTGCATAGCTGCTTTCCATTTTTCTGCATAGGGTCTTGAGATAAAGATTCTGCAGTTTCCGGATTTGCAAAAACTTCAGAATTAACCAAATTAATGCATTTTTGATCATAGATTTTTCTTGATCTGTCCAGTATTCGGAAATGTAGGTCTTCCTGAACTCAAATTATGGTTTTTTCAACATCTATTTTCCCTTTATTGGTTTTGGAATTTTTGTCCGCTACTGAATTTCCTTGATTGGGAACATATTTGATAAATCCCTCTTTGTTAGCTGGGGAAGTTCCCAATCTTTTTTCGGTTTCCAGCAGTCCCCGAAATCAAACGTCATGACGTTGTGTTACTTCACAGGTTCCGGATTTCTGTAGATGATATGCTTCTCCTTCTGAATACCCAGTCGGAACATATTCTTCAGTTTTGGGGGGAAATTTGCTTTTTCTTTTGGAATTGAGCAGGCTTTCTTCTAGACCAAATATCTTCAGGCTTTTTTGTCTTTTAGTAGGACATTAGTTATGTATGTAAGCAGCCATAGATACTATTTCTGCCCATAAGCCTTGGGGTAATTTTACTTGTTAACAGATACGTAGGCATTTCAAATAAAGTACAACTGCACATTCTGTACTCGACTGAGAATTGCTTACTTTAATGCCCTACTTTTCTAAAACTTAGTTGAATTCTTTGGCATTATCACTCAAATTATTTTGAGTTACTTTCCTGTCTATTTCTAAGCCTGTAATCTGTACTTTTTAAATGCTTCAAGAACTTCGAACTTTTTTTATTGGGCAAATTTTTGGCAATTTGTCATCAATCAATGTTATGAAATATTTTACAGCACCTAAAGGTATGACTTTCATGGGACCAAATGCATCGGTGTGTACTAGTTCAAGATTGCAATACTTTTAAATTGGCTAGATTTAAGTGAACACACCTTTCATACCATAGTTTTAATTTATTATCCTGAGTGTTTGTGTTTCAGTGTGGAACATATGAAAATTTGGACACATACTGTTTATTTGTGATAGGCTGTTTTACTTCATTGCTTGTAAAACATTGTTTCTATGTTTGTGTTTGACCCCCACACAGTTATTTCTAAAATAAACAGTACATTTACATTGCACGACTAAATGAACTGAAATCAAGTTTATTTTAGCCTGGGAATGTATAATACATCATTTAGTATTAAGTGTTGTAAAGCTGAATTGACGCTTGTATATATTTCAACTTTCCCTTTAAGATCTACAAATTCATTATTTGCTAACTGAACTTCATTTTCTGTTTCAGTTATTGATGTGAATTTACTTTTGTCATTGTTAACGTATACAGTTGTTCTTGAATCAGGGTATCAGTAATGTGTTCCCAATTCTTGCATTGTAGTTATGTATGTAAGCAGCCATAGATACTATTGCTGAGCGAGCAACTTTGTTTAATACGTTCTTGATTAGGGTATTTGCTTTTGTTTTTTATACTTTCTGACATTTGTGTCTCCTTCTCTATTTCAATTATAGCACCTGAAGGCTTTCACATTACCCTAGTATTTAGTAAATAACACTTGCTGCACTTTAAATTGACAACTTAAGACTCTACTAGTAATTTAACTTTTAGCGGTTGAAATTGGGCAATTTATCACGAGATTTTTTTATCTTGATTCTGAAACTTGGAATTTTTTGGTTAAGCTACACAGTAGCAGAGTAGTTATGAACTCATCTGGAATTTCAGATTCTATTTCTGAAAGTTTATCTAGCTTCTTTGTCTGTACACATGAGAAAAAAATTGCTGTTAAATGGTATATGTATTAGCATCCACCTTGGCTCAATTTACAGATTTTTGACAGAGGAAAATGAATGATGCCTTACAATTGCAAAAAATTATTTATAATGTGCATACATATTTTACTTTTTAATTATGTAGTTATACCAAAAGTCAGTCCATAAGTACAAGCAAATTTTCTGTTATTCTGACTGAGAATTTATGGCGATCGCTTTATGAAAGAACTAAAAGCAATTGCTTCCTTTAAGCGAGATAGTGGCAAAATACTGCACTCCTGCAGGAATTTTGGAACAATTTTTTTCACTGCAAGCTAATCCCACAAACAAAATTGAATTTAAGATAAATAATGCCTCAATTTTTCTATAAAAGCTGTTTGAACGTAACAAAAAGAACATATAAAAAATGACAACATTGCTTGCTGAAACTAAAGAGCTGTTACAACTCTCGTTATCAGGATTTGATGCATTTTGAAAATTCACTGACTTCTACTGATGTATTGCATTAATACCTAAATACCAGGGAATTTGCCTTAAGGAATTTTCTAAAAAATTGAAATTTTGTTTATTTTTATCCAGAAATGAGCATGTGGTATTTGATGATTATTAGAATTTTGCTGTGTAAATTTGGTGGTGTGAAGTACTAATATTAAGTGAACTTTAATCTATATTTATCAATTAATTTTTAATCGTCTTCAAAATTGCTTGCATTTAAAATTCACAGAACTATGTATTTTACTAAATATAGACATTGTATTTAGTAAATAGTGCAGATTATTTTTGCGGTTCGAAATAAAAGATCAGATAGGCTCAGCTCTTAAGCTGAAAATAATCTACTACTCTTCTGTATCTTAATCCAGTGGTTTGAGTGTCATGAGCAAGTTTGTAAGGTTTCATTTTAATTAACCAGTTATCTTATTACCTTGGTTTTTCTGTACTTTCTCTCAACTTCCATCATAATGCTTATACTTAAGCATCAAAGTTTATTGGAGAGCATTTGGCAACTTGGCTGGCTGCTTATTCCATGTTTCTGCAATTTACAATAACTTACCTGCAAAAATTTGCTTGCATTGAATCTCAGCATGCAGTTTAGTTTTAGAAAGCCAAGCTTTAAATTAGGCTTTTCTGATATTATGAATTATATTCAATTTATTTTGAATTTTCATTGGAAAGCTACAATTCTAACCTCAAGCTTTAGCAGAAGTTTGATTTCTATGAACTGCATTTTATGTAAACATGAAGTTGACATGTTAATAAACATTTTTATTTCGATTTTGCATTAGTTGTGATACTTCTGTTTGAGAAGTCAGATGAGACAGAAATTTGTCCACAGTCTGTAACAGTTACTCTCTGTCAAGCTCTGTTATTTTAGATTTAATAGTATTATAATATGGTATTTTAGCTTCATATTTCTTTATTTCATTTTTTGCAGAAGGAGAAATAGTAAAAAAGGCGAATGGTTGAATTAATATCTTTTTTTCTTTAAATCTTACTAATTTAAAGTAAAAAGAAGAAAAAAAAAAGTGTGATTGTAGCCTATCAAATTAGAGGTGCAAATCTAATATTGAGCTGTTATTTGTTTTACATTTACTAAACATTTTTATTATTATTGTACATTGGTAATTTAAAAATATTCAGTCCACCCAATATGAGAACTGCTTTTATTTATTTTTTAATGAATTTTCATTTTCACCTTTATGTAGATTCACTGCAACTTTGCTATATTTCCTATAAATTATGTTTGTGCATTGTAAAATTTTGCTTACTTTGTAGCACATAAAAATATTGAAGTAATTTCAAAATGTTTTTGATGTATGATTTTTGTTATTGATGCTTTATGCTACATACTTTATTTTTCTGTATTATTTAATTTGCTCACTTTTGTGAAACAAACTCTTATTACACATATTACATGCTTTTTTTGTCTTTGTCATGCATTCCCTAATGGCTCAGGTCCTGTCATTTGAGATTATACCTGCACCTGTCCTTCCATGTTTGTAACATACATTCCTGGCTTTCAAGCAAAATCTGTAGGTGGAGTTTTTATGTGTGCTTAACATGTATGTTCCTTATTGTTATTGTGGATCAAGCAGAATTAAATATTTTCTGCAATTTCATCTAAGGAAACTAGTATTAAGTTGTTATTATGATATAATTTCAGTCAGAGTAATGAAATGAAATTGCAGTGTAATGAAAATTGCAGTTTAGCATTCATATTACTATAGTTACTGCTTAACATGAATTTAAAATTTGGATAGGGAAATTATTGATAAAAATTTATTTTGAATTCATAATTTTAAATTCATTTAACTTGTATGTTAAAGATATATAGGTAATATATTTGTTAATTAATAGCTTATCTGATATGTTTTAGTTTCTCCTCGTTTTTTTTTTAAGAAAGTAAAAAATATTTTATATTTGTAAGCACAGAGAAGGGGGCAAAAGAAATAATTTTTTGTAGTAATAATGGTTTTACTTAAAAATTTTCTAGTATAGTGGAATAAAAAAAAGGATATACACAAATTCTCTACATGATATTTGAGTAAAATAAATTGGTGATAACATACGTAACAAAAAATTTTGTTATTTTGAACAGTTATTCAGGGTGTAGCAAGCTATATCATAGCTAGAATTTTTAGCTATAAAAATGTTTTCTCCACCCTTTCTTTTAAGACTCCCCCTTCCCTAGTCATATATGTGTGTTAGTTTCTAGGAAGTACATAATATAAAAGATATTGAAATTTAATAGGATGACAATAAATAAGCTGTTTTTCTATGCCATGCCAATTTTATGTGCCTAAATATTAAAAGCATATTAATAGCCAAAATATAGGAACATATAATATATGCATGGGCCAGTTATTAAACCTTGATAAATGCAACTACTTGGTTAATGATTTCATAAGTTCATATATTGGGATATTGATTTCTCAGAACACTGGTGCCTGGAAAGAAAGCAGACAATTATTCTTTGAGCTGGTCCTAGCTGAGTGAGTCATTATTTTTTAATCATTCCCACTGCAGGTGGATCAGCAGTTTGAATACATTGATCAGTTCTGTGTTAGAGATATTTGATAGGATACCTTGTACAGTGTTTTCTTCCTTATTGTGTTTCTTCATGGTGTAATTGGAAAGCACATTCATCTTGTAATCGGAAGCTCTGGAGTTTGAATCCTGGGGAGGGGATTGCCCATTTTTCACATCTCCAGCTTCTGTTAATCTAATTGACTCTGCAAGTAGTGCCTGAACTAAAAACTGGAGGATGATAATTTGTCACCTCCAAGGATTTGGATCCCCTGTTCCCCATTTGACCTTTAAGAGGGGAGCATGTAAGGTATTTTCTCCCTCCTTATCATATGCCTTTGGAAAGCGTATGTGGCCAGCAGTTGGAAGCTGGCGAGGATATTGCACATTTTTCTCATCTTCTACTTTAATTAAAGTAATAAATAAGAAGGCTAATTTAATTAACACCTTGACTGCCATGTGCATCACCGATGATTCATAGCAACCTTACTTTTTGGACCGTGTGCATTAAATGTAGTTCATAGGTTTTGTATTGTGTGAATTGGGCTTTACAAACACACAGATTAATATAAATATAGCTAAAATTATTTCTGTGGCCTCAGAAAATTGCTCCTTGTTCTTGGTTTCTGGCTTCTGAAAGCTTTTTTCCATAAATTTTTGTATGATTTTAATATATGTTTTACGGCAGTAACTTTTAAGTAATTATTTATATGGAAGTAAGACAACCAAGTTGTAATTAAAGGCGATTGTATTGTTTATTGAAAGAGTACAAGACTAGTGGTTTCTAATTTTTAATATCAAGATAATGAAACTCTTGTGTTATTTTGCTATGAATTAAGTTGTAATCTATTAATTATTTATCAATTTATTAAATATTTATAAAAGTATATTCAGATTAGGTACTGAACTGATTTTAAGGTAAATGGGACAAAAAACACTAGAATTAAAAAATGGCCTGACAGAGTTTTTCACCCAATTTTCCTGTGGCAGTAAGCGTGTTATCTTTTCATTGAACCTTTAAAACCAGAAAATGTTAATCTATTTGTGTTCAAAATTTCTATGGTTGCAATGAATTCAGACATCTGTTTTGAGTCATTGCCAGATCCTGATTTACACAAGGTCAGGCAGAGCATGTGCCGTCACTTTAAATATAGGCAGTCCTCAAATCCTTTCTATAATATTTAAAATATATAAAATTTTTTTCAATATAGGGTTCGAAAATATAAAACTAGGAGCAAGAACACAATTTAAGATTTAAATTTTTTATGTATTTAAAAATCATAATACTGGAGCATTGTCTTGCACTCATGATATAGTTTAGCAAAGCTTTAATTTGCAAACTAATGCTAACTTGTCTAACCAATTTTTGTTATTGTGTGATACTTGAAACTCATGATGTCATGTGAGTATGAGAGTCTTTTGATTATCATAGGTATAGTCATATATGTGTGACACTTGAAGCTCGTGGTGTTATATGAATATAAAGGTTTTATAGGTGCAGTTACATATTTCATTATTAAATTACGTTATTTTGGTCTTATTTCTGCAATGCACAATAATTAAGCTTTGTAAGATTTCTTCCATGTTCCTGTCTTCATCCCAGTATTTTCGGAGGCATTAGTTTAAAATGTATAAGCTTCTATTTTATACAGTGTATAATAAATTGAAACTATGAAAATAAAACATATAGAAAGGTGAAATATATTCCTTATTTAAATAAATTAAAAGAATATTGCATTATTAGGTTATTTCACAAAATACTTCATATAATTTGGATTTTAATAAGAGATTTTGCTCTCAGCCTCTAGTTTTGTAAACCAGGCCCTGGACTTTGTCTTTCAATTAAAACAATTATATAGAAAGATTAACATGGCAGATGAGTTATACCATGTTACTAATGATTTAATCTTCATAATTAACATGAATCCCCAGCTACCACAGTTTGTGTTTTGAGCACTATGGTATTTATGTTATCTTTATTAAATTCTCATTTTTGCAGTACAATTTTAATACTGTGCTAAGAAAGGATCCCACCTTATAAAAGTGTGATCCCTATGTCAAATTTCTTTAAATATGAGCAGACAATTTTTGAAAAAAAAGCTATATATGAAAAGTAAAAATAAAAGAGCACTTGCATTTAATATTTCATAAATAATTATCTCGCAATTGCTGTTGCCATCCACAAAAATCAAGAAAATAGGTTTTACCAGGATCTTCTAGTGAATAATTAAAAAGCTTATAAAAGCAGAATAAAAACACCTTAGCTCAGTTTTAGCTGTTCTAAGCGAACTGCTGTTTACTTAATGCTGTTATTGATAGTAGCGAATTCGCTGTGAGATTGGATTAACTTTCTCTTTTTTGAATTGAATTCTGTTTAACGTCTGAGATATTGTGATATTGTATGAATATATCTGAGGAAACATTTCAATATTTTGTTTTATTTCTTGTGAAAAGAATAAATTTTATTAAATTTTTATTGTCTTTTGCATTCAATCCATTATGAACCCATATGCACGCAACAATTTTTGGTGTCAGAAGTGGGATTCGAATGCCAATAACAAGAGTGATGGAAGAACAATTGAGACAGCTCGTAACTGCTTTTGTTCCATTTCAAGAAAAGATGAAGCTGACCAAACATCCTTAAAAGAAGAGATGAAAGCGGATCAAGAAAGGATGGAAGCTGGTCAAGAATGTATTATAAGTGAAATGAAAGCTGTACAGGAATCTCTTAAAGATGAAATGAAGGCTGTTCAGGAATCTGTTAAAGACGAATAAGAAAAGATTGAAACAGGTCGAGAGGAAATAAAAAAAAAGAAATTACCTACGTAATAGAAAACAAATTCAAAGCTGTGGAAGGCAGAATTGATGTTGTTGAAAATAAAGTTGGACACATTGAAGAAAGAGTTTCTTCGATAAAAGGACAAATAGAAGAAAGAGTTTCTGCCGTTCAACAACAAATCAAACTACAAATTCATGAGAGGGTTTCTGCAGTTGCCAAAGAAGTTGCTAATTTTAAGAAATTCGTAGCGACAGCAGGGAGCAATAGTGATGGTTTTAAATTTTTACCCATACCTGCTCGTTCCTCACTGAAGCTATTTACGTATGATGGGAAGACCTCCTGGCAAGTGTATAAGACACAATTTTCCATAGTTGCAGATGCAAATGGATGGAATTCCCAAGCTAAGGCCTGTCATCTCGCCACTTCTCTGAGAGGAGATGCAGCGGATATCCTGCAGACTCTTCCCGAAAACCAGAGACTAGATTTCGAAGCTCTATCCAGCACATTGGAACTATGGTTTGGGGAGAAATGTTTGAAAGACTACAGTAGGCTTCAATTAAAATCCCATCAACAGAAGACCACTGAAACACTCCAAGAGCTGGCCACGGATGTTGAAAGGCTGTATCATCTCGCCTTTACAGAGTGCACGAGAGAAACAAGGGAAATCCTGTCCCTGCAGTACTTTATCGATGGCATCCGGGATCCTGAAATACAGAAAGCTCTGAGAATGTTGTATGTGAAAGATATAAAAAGTACTCTAGTGTACGCCGTGAAATTCGAGGCAGCTCATAGAGATCACTGCGCGGTCAGAGCTGTGCGAGTCCACGAGCCAGTGGTCAATTGATGGCTCATTTAGATGATTTAACAAGACAATTGAATGCCTTGCAGTGGAGTATTAGTGACAAGAAACCGACCGTAAAGTGCTGGAACTGCGGTGCTGTAGGGCACATGTGAAGGAACTGCAGAATACCCAGAGTGTAGAACATAAGACAGATGGGTTAAATAGACAATTAAATGCCATGAGACGAAAAAGGAGTGACAAGAAACCAGTGAGACAAGTGCTGGAACTGCGGAGTTCAAGGCTACATACGAAGGAACTGCAGAACACTCAAGAGTATGAAAAATAAGATCATTTCCCAGCAATGATGCAGGAAGCAAATTAATGATGATATGGTGGAGCGGAGTTTGAATGATAGTGAAAAACCAGGTTTTCAAGTACTCAAGATTTCTGCAGTGAGTGGCAACAGTAATGGGCATATCGATGGAGTTCCTTGCAATATGAACATTGACACATGAGCTAATGTTATCATCATTTGGAAAGATTTAGCTCAACAATTTAAAGATAAACTTGTTTGGATGCCATCCTGTGTTACCCTCTAGACTGCGTCTGACAAGAATATTGACATCGATGGGAAGTTAAACATGAAGATAATGCTTGGATACTCGGATTGGACTTTTTAAGGGAATACAATTTTTCCTTGGATTTCAAAAACAACAGACTGCTTTCAGAATTAGAGGAAGATCTGATGATGATGATCTGATCTTTCTGATGATGGCCTATCCATCATCAGAAAAGATCCTCACCTAGCAACGCCGATGCGCTGTCTGAAAGACCTGGCTCAGAAAGCTGCCGAAATCATCCTAGGGTCAAAGAGAAAACCGAGACTACCGGCAATTCTCCATCCCATATCCTCATCAGTTGTGATCTTTGTCCAGCTAGTGATCTCTTGTTTGGTCTCCCTTCGGATGCACCTTCTTCGCCTGAGAAATACATCCAAGATCTCCAGGCCTGGTTTAAAGTGATGCACTGTTCTGCATGAGAGCGAGTCAACTTGGCAACAGAGAAGATGAAGACCTGCTATGATGCGAGAGCTACTGGCCATTGTTTCAATGAAGGAGACAAAGTGTGGTTGTGGAATCCGACTCGATGGTATAGACTGTGCCTGAAACTACAGTCACCTTGGGATGGTTCGTACACAGTCCTAAACAGGCTGAACGACATAGTGGTTTGGATCTGTAAGTCATCAAACTCTAAACCTAAAGTCGTCCATTACGACAGGTTAGCTCCTTACTATGGCCATAGTACCTGGTGTATATAATTGTAAATAGTAATGTAAATAATATAAGACTATTGTCCTTTTTGTATTTAGTATTTGATTTGCTGAAAGTTACCTATTGCAATTATTGTTTATTTTGTTATTGTAATGTAATGTTTATTATTGCATTGATTAGTTGTAAGTTTGGCTTCCTGTCCAGGGATTGTACTGCCTGGTACGTGCAGTCCTTGAGAAGGGGGCAGTGTTATGGATTTCGCATTTATTTAGAATTGTAATTAAAATTGTTTTATTTTCCCGTACAACACAAACAATTTTTGAAGAGAAAGCTACGTCAGAAAAGTAAAAATAAAAGAGCAAGTGCATTTAATATTTAATAAATAAATATCTCGTAATTGCTGTTGCCATCCACAAAAACTGAGAAAATATAGGTTTTACCAGAACCTTTTAGTGAATAATGAAAAAGCTTATAAAAGCCGAATTAAAACACCTCAGCTCAGTTGTTAGTGTTTTAAGCGAAGTGTTGTTTACTTAATGCTGTTATTGATTGTAGCGAATTCACTGTGAGATTGGATTAACTTTCTCTGTTTTAAATTGAATTCTATTTAACGTCTGAGATATTGTATGAATATCTCCAAGGAAACATTTCAGTATTTTGTTTTATTTCTTGTAAAAAAATTAAATTTTATTAAACTTTTATCAACTTGTGCATTCAATCCATTAGAAACCTGTATGCACGCAACAATATCCTTAAGAGTCCTTTATTTTTGTAATTGGTGATCCTACACAAATATTTCTAATCTAGCAGATGTTTTCAATAAAAAAGATATTTAAAACTGTATTTTTAAATTAAAAAAAAGTTTTGTAAGATTTACTAAATCTATCTTTTTATATTCTGCCTCCATGCATACAGTTTCACATTCAGTATAAGTTTATACTTATTCTGAAGAATTAAAAAAGAAAACACAACTTCCATATGATGATAAGGTGGTGATGAGATATTTAAAGTTTGAGACCATATTCAAGAGTTATACATAAATTGAAGAGTGAAATGTTTGTATTTGTATATAATAAAAATAGAATGTCAATTTAGAAAATGATTTCTGGTATTAATAAATTTAGTGATGAGCATTGCTATACATATTGTAATGAAATGTTTCAATCAATACAAAATTTTCCAAAAATAAGATCTTATTCACAGATTTTCACAGAATTTGTGTTATTGAGAACAGTGGTAAACAGCACAGTGTTAGCACATAGCCAATTCATATCATTATTTGCAAAAATTTAAAGTGAAACATATTTCTAGGCTAATTTTTTTTTTGGAGGGGGGCGAGGATTATAACAATTAGATCATTATCTAAAAGTTATAAAAGTGCATGGGCATATTACTGGCGCATTTAAAAATTTATAAACTACTTTCATGAAAGTGCTTTTAGCACACCCAATGTAACAAAATTATAAATTAAGTAATGTTACATGCTAGGCAAAAATTCAATCTAGAATTATTTTAATTTATTTTTTAACTGACACTTCAAGGTAAGCCAATAAAAGATGTTAAAAATTCCAGATTTTGAAATTAAATACCTATCAGTTTTTGTCATACTGGTGTCGAAATTTTTTTTTATTTTGCATATAAACTCTCACTAAATAAAAAGACTGTATGAAAACTTAAGATTTAATAATTTTCACAAAACTGACTTTTTAAATTCATATATGCCAAAACCTGAATACTTCAATCATTAAAAAAATTTTTTTTTGCTTCAACTGATTTTATTTAATGTCTACATTTTAATGACTACAAAAATAAAGGCCACTTAATGATTTTCGTACACATGCTGTATATTCTTAAAATAATGCTAAGTCAAAAAATCGAACTACATATTAATAGCCATTACTCAATTATTGAGATTTCAGAGGAGAAGTATTAAATAGCATGATCTAAAAATATAAAATGTCAATTACGATTAGCTACATGTGTGTTTATACATTTATTATTCTGTTAATATATAATCTTTTGATGAACATCAATGAGCTTAGCTTGCATTCCAGTTATGTACTGAAATGGGCACAAACAAATCGAGCTCGCATTACAAATTTACAACTGACAGATATCACATGTACATGGGAAGAAAGAATTGCTTAATCTCAGAACTGCCGAAATGTTAATTTTGTCAGAAATTGCATTTTTGAAATAAGTATTTAAAGATGTGAAGAATTTTAAGTAAAATATTCTTATGCTAAAAAAAAAAAAAAAACCTAAAGGTAAATAAATTTTGTTCATAACCTCTGATTAAACGACATTTCTCTTCAAGGATGCTAACTTAAGCCTCTATTATCCCTATTAACTCTCATTATCTATAGTAACTTCCTCTCTTCATGATATGAAAAATGCAATTTTAAGTTAAGTTGATTAGTAATTAAAATGCAACATCTGGAGGGGGGGGGGTGCAATATGCTTCCAGTATGTGAAAACTGCTGTTAAAATTTTAAAAAAGAGCATAATTATTTTTTACTATGTCTTATAATAATTATGTTTGAACTAAATCGAACAACTTAACATGAATTGAAAAAAATGCTAATAGATATCACAGAGATCAAATGCAACTTAGGGAATTCAACAAAAGGATAAAGTTTATTAACAGCTATGATAATATTCTATCATACACAGAATGGGGGGAGCAAATAGTATCTGTTCCAGTGAAACTAAAGAAATGAGAAAGAATAAACCTAATGCTTACAGAGACGACCATCTTCAAATAATTTATTGCCGAGAAAGATGTTACTCCTCCTAATAATTCTTATGTAGGACATTAAATAATATTATGTATGTATTATCATACTATTTCTTTTAATGTTATTTCTTAATTTTGTATAAAAGTTTTATTTTTAATCCTATTTAACATATTTGATTTTACATCTAAACAAGTACTTTTTAATATTTCTCAAGTAAAATGGTATATTACTTAAAACATCAAATTCTTTTCTAGGTACAGTAAATGACTTAGTATCACCAACATCAAGTATGCCCTCTTTACAACCTATATCTCCTCCATCAGCAGTTACAGTTAATTCTGAGAATGTGACTGTAAAGAATAATGCAACAGTATCTGTTCCTTCCACATCATCAATACCTCCTCCTGCTCCTCCAGCACCACCGCCGCCGCCACCACTATCACTGCCTGCATCCTTGCCACAGAGTCCAACAGCTGATCGATCAGCCCTCTTGAGTTCTATCCAAGGTTTCAATAAACATGCCTTAAAAAAGGCTGAAACCAAGGATTGTAGTGCTCCAAAATTTTGAGTATTAATTATTTATTATTGATATATCATACAGTAGAGAATTAAGGTTTTTTTACATGCATTATAGATGTATAAATTTCCATAAATTATTAATTTCGAACACATTTTTGCAATATCAAAGGTATCTAAGTAATTTGTTTTTAGCACCACGATGAACAAATACTAAGCAACAATTACCATTCTTAAAGTATAATTATTTTAATGGTTTTTTTGTGTGTAGATACTTTGCTTTATACATTTTTAATCTATGAGTCAATTTATTTTTACATTAAGTTACCTATCTCTAACTTCACCTGATTTCATGAAGGTATTAACACAGCTCTTTTAAACTTATCATCTTATGATTTTAAATAATTTAAAAGGTTGTATGTGTGTGAAAGAGAAGTGTAAATAATTTGAAGGAAATATTTATTTCGATTAAAGCATTATTCTGTATCAATAAAATACCAAAATATTAATTTGAATGGATATTTTATATGAATATATAACTCTTTCGTCGGATAAAATTTCAAAACATGAACATAAGAAAAAATTTGTCAAGTGCTCAGTTTTCGGAACCATCATCAAATTTTTTCGTAAAACAAGTATTTTACATATAGATAGATTTTGCTACACATGTCAGGAAACTGCCATGTATTTTCTAAAATTATGTAATTATTCCAAAGTGAACTGGAATTTTTTAATGCTCATTTCATGTAATAAAATATAGTTATTTGCAAATGTTGAATATGTATTCAATTTATAGACATTGTTAATATTCATATGAATGAAAGTATGCTGTCTATATATTTATATGTAAGAAAGTATAATGAAAGTTCTGTGTTTTCTTTTGTATACATTCATTTTTTCCCTGTGAAAATTCACGAGATTGTTTATATCATAATCATTTTTAATTTATGTAATAATTTTTGTAAGTATTCTTTATTTAATAGACCTAACAATACAAAAGATATCTTTTATTATTATAATTTACAAATTTTAAATGTTGGGTACTAGAATATTATATTTTCTGTAACATAATTATATAAAAAGCATTATTATAACATGAGAGCTGTAGTTTTGTCTTACGTGATATATTTTAGAGGTCTGTACATTTTACTAATGCTGACATGTCATGTTCTCTTCTGTAAACATAAGATAATACAAAGGTAGAAGATGAAACAAGCCAAAGACAAACTTTGATGTATACAATTGTTTGCTTAATTTATAAATCTTTTTGCTTAGAATCTAAGGCTTGTCTATTTATATTTTGTAATTTAAAGAATCATTAAATTATGAACTTGTATGATACCATTGTGAAGCTCATAATTTGCATCCGAGCGAAATTTTATACTTACATGTTTTGAGGAAATTTTATTACTTAACACTACAATAACAACACGTTATAAAATCTTATGCCATGCATTCAGTATACTTATGATCTCAGCGAGTTTTCTTCTGTAGGTTAAAGGCTAAAAATACTTTGTTACAAGTTATGTTTAGAAGAATTTGAAACAGCAGACCCATAAATTAAATTTTGTCAGTCATTTGACAGGGAAAAAAAATTAATAAGATTTCAGCTTCAAAGGATATCTCTACTTTATTGGATCCTTCTATTTCAAGTGTATTCAGTAGAATGCTTGATAGATTTTTTTAATAAGTTTATTTACTTCTGCAGGAAAAAGTTTATAACAGTGCCTTTTCACTGCAGAAAAGTGTAATAATAATAAATTTTAAAATGGCAAATAAAAGCTACACATAAAATTTCATCCAGTCGCTTTATATACACTGGTGATCAAAATTAAAGGGTAATGAGAAAAAAGAAAGAAAAGTAGCTCACTAAGTTAATGCTGCAACTGTTTATATTAATTAAGTACAAATTCAACACAAAATTGCTTTTTTGTGCATACATTAGCATTGGAAATATGCAAATATGGTGATTGACATTATGGTGTGCAATGAACACATGTTGGAATTCTGGTCTGTAATGTTTAAAGTGAATGTGGTTCCTGAGAATGATCAGTATTCAGTAATTATGACTCAAAGCCATCATTTACGTGAAGGTCAAAAGTGGCAAGTAACTGGTAGAATCAAGGAAGATTAAACACAAATAGAGGTCACCCTGGATCAGTTGATAGACAGCCTGTTTAAGGGTGTGACCAACAGCAACAACTGTGTCAGACTTTGTTGTCGTTTTCAGTTCAAAGAAACTGCCACTGTTTATTGACAAGTCCAGATATATAGTCTGAACAGTGACTCTAGACATGTTTTGATATGGAACATGCAACTTGGCTTCCCTTGTACATAAAATATCCCGTTTTCGCAACTGCAGTTTAAAGGTTTGGGGAGGAATCGAGAAAAATGGCTGCATATCTTTCGAGGAACTTCTGTAACTGCTCAGAGATATGTCGACGAGGTATTGGAACCTCAAGTTAGACTGTTTAGGGTGCTGTTGGCCCAGAGTTTTTGCGATTGGATGACAATACTCACCATCATCATCGAGTATGTCTCATGTCGGAATACTTGCAAACAGAAGATATCACTCGAATAGATTAGCCACCTTACTCACCTGACTTGAACCCTACTGAGCAAGGTGGGATGCCTTATGGTGCCAAATTCCTGCCCAGACTGTACAGGAGCTGAAAAGTGCACTTTTAGAAGAGGGGAATGGAATTCCATGCAACTTTATCAATACTTTAGTAAAGTCTATGAAATCAAGATGTGAGGCATGCATATTTGTCCGAGGTGCCATACACGATATTAAAGAAATTTTTTTTCCACATGAAACAACTTAATTTTTTCATAATTTTCCAATTTCCATAAATTTGGTTTTTAATTTCAATATTTTAAGAATAATCAGCTGCCAAACATAGTAATTTACGTTAACTAATGCTTTTGTGCAAATTTCTATTAATAATTTTTCATTAACAGTTACATTTTATTTTTGACATCACCTTTTAGTTTTGATGAGCAGTGTATTTAAAAATAAATAAATAAATAAATAAAATGAGTAGCAGTAGCTTCAGTCTTAGTGAGAGGAGTGATATGGAACATTCCAATCTTCTTACTATGCAGAAACACAGGGAAGCAGTGGGAGTCTGTTGCTCCATGCCAATCTTCTTATCATGTCAGAATGCCAGTCTTCCCCTCTTTTTTTAGGAGTGCATTTCAAATAGGTAAAATTGAAATATACAGTATTTACTTGAAAATATTACCTTCCATACATTTTTAAGAAATAAAATTGTAGGTGAACATCTGCTAAGAGTATGAGCTCTAATTACAAAGAAGAGTAAACTAACTAATTACATATAATATTTCACAATACAAAAAGAAAAATGAGAAATCAGTAAATTGTTATCATCATTATTACCTCAGGTAACGAAACATCTGAACTAGACATAGCTATTATAATTAGAAGTATTTATGCAATCTGCATATTACATTTATTACCTGTGTACTTTAAAATTAAAATGCTTATTGTTTAAGTATAATGACAAATTCCTTCCTCTCATTTTACATTTTCATTAATCAAAATAATTATAAGATCTTATCAAATTTTTGAATAAAAAAATAGAGGGAAGGGTCTTATATTCAGGTGAATATAGTATATTATATACACAATGCTATAAATTAAAGGTTTGTTATATTTAATAAATAGGATATACCGATTTTGCTGCACTTCCATAATGTCTACATTTTTCAGTGTTTAGTTTTAACAAGGTCTAAAGTAAGTGTTCTCTGTTGCAAGTACTTACTGAAAACCCATAACAGATTTGCTAAAAAAATCGAGCATATAATAAAGAAATAAGTAATTAGATATTTTAGATTGAAATGTTCAAAATATTATCCATTTCATTCCATTACACTTTTTAAAAGGTAAAGCATTATTTTTTAATGTTTTTTTTAATGTATTAAGACATTAGCTTTAAGATTTTATTACTTTATCCTTAATAAACATGGTTAGCGCTTAACATTTTAAATTCAAAACGAATCTTGTAACTACTACCAAATATGGCCAAACTGCTTTCTGCCCTTTGCTCTGTGAAATGTGACTTTTTTGCAACAAATAGTTGTTTATTTTTAAATATAATTGCTTTTTGAAATAAAAACCATGCAATGATATGCTTCTTTATTAATCGCTAATTTAATTTCTTATATGTGTAATAATTTAATCGATTTAAAACTGTCCGCCGTAGAATTATCATCAGAGTAACAAACAAAATTGCAAAAAATTCTATTTTTGACAATTGCTATCATGGCTTGCTACTTTAAGAGTAGGTAATGGCTGTTAGAAAGCCTGAAATTTACAAATACGAGGTAATTTAAAAAGTAATCCTAATTTTTTTTTCTCTCATGTTAATTTTATTTCAGGCAGTTTCTGCTTACATTCTTTCTGTGTGATCTCCTTGCTTTACAACAGTTGCTACATGATGTATTGGCAGATTTGCTATTCTTTGTAGACTACTACATGTATTCAGTCCTTGAAATGACTTGCATGACTGAAGAAATCTCATTCAAGGAGGAAAAAAATCACTCTCCACGTACGGCTCTTCCAGTTTGGAAAGAAATTCAAAATTTGGAGATTTTAGGATCGCTAAACTAAACTTTTCCATTTTTACTTGATTAGGAGACTTGGCCAATTTTCTCATGAGTGGATGTCCTTCAAAATTAATTCTGTATCTCTAAGTAAGTGAAATCATTTTTATGCTGTTTCTTCACATATTTCGCAATACTTCACAGTAATATGCTGCAGTTAATACAGTTTTCTCGTGAAATTATTGCGGAATTGGTAATTCTTGGGAGAAATAATTTATTTCATAAATGTTTGAGCACGCTAAAATTGTTTAGATGTCGGAGAGAACCACTTGTTTGACAACGATTTCAATTCTGGTCAAAGTTTTCAATTCACATTTTGTCAATTGCTGTCATTCGAAATACAAATCTTTCAACTTCATGTTACATCAAGTAATGAAGGATCAACTGGATACAGATATCTCTCTTCTACAAAACTTCTGTCAAAATAGGGGATACCGCTGAAGATAAAATCACTTTAGGCTTATGTTAATTTCTCGTAAGTTGCTCGACGAACTTCTTTCTTTCCATGCTGTCACAAATATCGCACTAGAATAGAGATGCTTTTTGCCCCTCCCCGATACTTCTGAAATTTTTCACCCCTTAGTTCTGCCGTTCGGTGAACCAGTTACCCCGGCTCTGGTCCCAACATTATATTTCTTTAATATGTTGATATTAATTGATCATCATATACGTCTGACACGTCCTTTACAGAAGCTCTGTAGCCCAAAGTAATGTAGTACTACAATCTGCCTGATCACTACGAATTTCAAGCAATGTAATGGAAAATTTTGCTGGATTTACCCCTGTAAACTTTCAGTTTAAATCTGACCTTTCATTTTCTACAATCATAGTACCCTCATAATGCCTACACATCTCATTTCAAACTCCCATTTCGGATTTTGTTTTCTGTACGCAGGTTAGGCTGAAGATGAAATAAAAAACGCTTTATTTTATTCTTTCCTCTGAATCAGAGTTACTTAGAAATTTAAGACGAAACAATAAGTCAGCTGATAGCTTACTCGACGTGTATTCGAGAGGTTCGTGGATAAGAGGGTGCATATAAGGTATTTCTCCCACTTTCCTAGCATGCCTTTGTAGTGTAATGGTCCACACACTCGGGGAGTATTCGAGAGGTCAGAAGTTCGAGTCTCGGTGAGGACATTGCTCATTTTTCATGATTTCTGCTTACAAATAACCTTAATGTCTCTACAAAACAAATTCATTATAGTAGTTACAGGTATGTTTTCTTTTTGCAACATTATTTTTGATTTCCTTTGTATTTGAAATTAGCTCAAAATTCAATAGCCGTGGCTGAAGAGTTCAACAGGTAGACAGTTGAAATAACGTGGCCTACAAAATATTTATGCATCGTGGCATGAACTGCTAGATTTATTAGCAATGTCATATATGCTCAGAATTATAGTGATAGTTTCGAGAAATTTAAATGATGTGCAGATGTAATGATTACAAAAAAATTCTGGCAGATTTTACTGGATGCTATACTGAAATAATGTAACACTCAGAGCCATCAGTAGTGACACTTATGATTCAGATACCATTGCAATCGTGTTTAATATTTATATACTGGGCATCAGTTAACTAGTCATTCCAAAGTTTTAGGTTAAATCTAAGGTTAGAATTGAAAACATTTGAAAGACGGAAAAAGCTGCAAGATTTGATGTTTGGAGTTTTAAATCTTTCTGAAAATTTCTGAGAATTCGAATGTCTGTAGAAGAATCAAAATGCAACTTTTAATCCATATCACATCTAATGAATTAATTCAATTATTTAAAGCAAGATTTGGTCTCAGTATGCTGACCCCCTCATGAAAACACAAAATCATTAATTTTTATACAAAAGACTTAAAAAGTTAATAGCTCTTTTTCAAATAATTTTCTTTCTCGAATAAAATTTTCTCTGCAATGCCTGTTGACTTGCATTTCTGCATTTATTTTTGACTTTTATTTTGTGTTAAAGAAAAAATAATTAGCTATTTATAATTCACTCAAATGAAACATGTTTTACATAACTGTATTCTAAAAGACCAATACATATTCTTCCAATTTTAGCTTACATCTACAAAATTCAAACAACAATTATAAAAGGAGGAGGATGAAGGAAACAAAAAGAATATGTTTGCGTTTTCTGCCTGAAAGAAGAATGGTCAACTGCATAGTACAGTAATTTCAAATTTATATTTTACTGGGATTTACTTTTCTGAATATAGGGCAGAGGAAAAAAATACTTAAGTTACATTTATATGTAACCATGTTAATCACATATAAAATGCAAAATTCTCATTAATTTACTTCAAAAGTTTCTTTCCATCAAAAATGTGTTTTGTTATTTTTGAAACAGCATAAATATGGACTTGCAACTCTCGAACATTCATGAAATCTACTATGTGGTTTCTGTTGTCATGAAGTTTGGCCACCCCTCATATATACCATGAAATTACTAATGCTCATAGTATTAGAATATTGAGCAGTCTGGAATGTTACACTCATTTTATTTGTGCAAATGACATACTAAAGTAAACAAAATAGAAGGACCTTCTTATGCAACTATGTGATACACAACATAGTTGCCTATACATGATATAAACAAACCTAGATTGGGGCTATGTCTTGCTAACACTGCATGGCCTTCCCCCTAACCTTGCCTTCAAGTTATATTGCTATTAAGTTAACAGTCACTTAACACACAATATGTGAAACCTTTAATTCAGTCACTTCTAAAATGCTGTAAAAGAAATAAAGGTATTTTAACTTGTGTGTCCTGCATGAAAGAGGACATACAGGCTGCTTGATAGCTAGCTACTAAGTTCATTAGAAACACAGAAATTTCTCAGAAGTTCTGTCCTGGAAACCATATTTTCTTAAAATTTGTCTCGTACTTAAATATATAAATTCTGAAACGTTTGCTTATATTAGCTCATCGTTAGTGTGAGATGATAAAATTGATTATAATCAATTAAAATATGCTATTTTTAGATGTACTTCAACTGACATTTATAAAATTTCCTAAACTGGGATTTAATACATTTCTCATTAATTATGAAAGTGACAAAATTACTGAATTTCATAATTATTATTGTAAGCTGAAACAGCTTGCATGTGTGGCTTAAATAAAAAGGAATTATATGCATCAATGATATGTTTATCTGCTCAAGTAAAACAGATTTTAAGTACAATTTGGATTGCTCGGGGGAAAGGCTAAACTAACATGAATTTGAGGATTTAATACTTGTAATCTGATCACAAAACATATTCTAAAAATGTTATGAGCATATATTAAAGCTTTAAATTTAAATATATTGCCCAAATTTTCTTCTTTACAGGAGAAAAAGAATGTTTTATATTTGATTTTTTTAGTCAAATCATTAAGCATATTATAATCAAATAAGATTTATATGAAATATTTAACAAGTACATTACTTTTCTTATTGATAATATTAACAGTATCACATGAAATGACAACACAGCTTTGATGTCCAACAGAAATATTTATTCAGATTTTAGCATAACAAGCATACATTGATGAATTTTGGAAGATCAATCTAATGCTAATATTTCAAAAATTAAAATCTAAATACATAACATGACTTTTGGATATTAAAGCTAACAAATTCAATGGATATTATAACACCAAAATCTATGCACTTTAAATTTCTGCATCATTTGCAAATACTTTTAATACGAAGAATGCAGATCAGTTGAAGTGAAATTTAACACAATGAATTTATAAAATTTAAGACAAAAAATAAAATAAAGCTACAAAAATAATTCTTCCCATAAATAAAAATTAAACTAATCTACATTTAACAGATTTGTAATAATTTAACAGCTACATATAAAACTAAAAAATTAATGTTGCAATTTATAATAAGAAACCTTAACATATTTTTTTTTTTTTTCTTTAAATAATTTTACCTAGTGGGTCTGTGGATTACAGTATAGCCAGTTATTTTTATTTTCTTTCACTAAGAATGAATTAAATGATTGTTTAATAAAATCTGATGGAGCTGTATACGTTGGGGCTTGCTTTAGTGGCTGTGTAATGCATTTTGCATGATCCGATTCATTTTTATGGAGCCATTCAGAAACAGAAGAGGCATCATTGTGAAATGACTTCATATTAAAACCATTTTTTAAATTCATACATGTATATTTTACTCTTTGCGAATGACTAGCTTCCTGATCATTAAAAGTATTAAGGAATTGATTATTTAGTTGATTTTTGAGTTGTGAAGAGGGTTCATATTGTAAATAAGTCTCATTATTTGGCACTGTGGAAGGAATGATGTGATTCATTTTCAAATTTTTCGCTTCAGTTGTATTACTTAGCCAATTGGATACTTCTGAAGATCGTCTACATTGATTAAAACACCAATTTTCCATGCTATGAAGATTCTCGGATGCAAAATTTGACTCCAGTGTCAGCCTACATAGGTCCTGAAGAGAAGAAACATAAAATTAGCAAACTCATATTACTTTCCTAAAAGTTCTTTAAAATCTGGCTTTTGATGCTTTAAATGATAATATATAGGATGAATCATATATTTGACACTTTCATTTTTTTAACTGTAATTAAATTTGTTGTACCTGGTTCTAATATCAATGAACAACATACACTCTACTTACCACAGCTGCCAACTTTGAAATACAAAAGCGAAAAGTGTTTTGTGCAACATGATGCCATTATTTCAGAAGAACTCCAAATTAACTTAAATTCATTTTATAATGCATGGTTCAGGTTACTGAACTATTAATGATATGACTCTGACATAAAATATATCAATATTTAATTAGATATCCTAGATTTTATGTATGGTGTATTACATTTTGTAATTTTATTACACTTTTATACTGAGATATTCCTGAACAGGGAAGAACAGCCTTTATTTATCAAAACACTTTTAAAAAAAATATTATTAAGGTACACAGTGTGTGAATAATCTTAGTAATGTACCATTTATTGAGGTAAAACAAAATTAAATACAAATATTAACTGATTATAAACATTGGTTAATTCTCCAGATAAAAAAGTTTCACTACTGTCCACACTTAGATTACTTAATAGATTAGGACAATGCAGATGATAGCAAAACGGAATTTGCACAATTCAAGTTTCATAAATTCAATAAATTTCATTTATCACTGAAAAACATTTTCCTTAATAATTTTCCATTGGTGAGACTAAAAATCACAAGCTGGAAAGTGTGATGAAAAACTGGGAGAGTTGGCAGCTATGGCTTGCCAAGATAAAAATTATTTCCAAAAATTAAGTGATGTATACAGTAAACCCTCTTAACACAAACTTGCTTAAGATGAACATTTGGTCAACAAACAAAATTTTGCAACAATGCGTACGATCCTCTAGGAAATTTAATCAGTTAATACGAATTTCGGTTAGTACAAATTACAAATTATTTTTCAGTTAGCAGCATCATACCATTTTTTAATTTAACACAAACTAAGTTTTTGCTATTTTGTTCCTGTTAATTCTCCGTTAGGGCTGCATTCAGAAATATTCTGCCCCATTTCATTGAAAACCTGAGAGTATGTAGCCAGCATGAGTAACACTGCTCAACAATCACGATAGTGTGCAAAACAACTAGTTGCATGCATCTGATCGAGTGAAAGGAAAGTATGCCTTGTGTGATGTCTACAATATAGATGAAGCTGGACTTTTTTACTATCTTTTCCGAAGTTGTACCCTCGGAATAAAAGGTGACAAGTGCCATAGTAGAGCATGCAGTGCAAAAAGTGCCATCAAAAACTCCTTCAATACAAAAATACAAGTCCAGGATATATAAATACCAAATAACAGAGTTCAAGACTTTTTATAATAACAACAAAAAAAATCTGATATGTACACCATGACTTCCTTGTGCGAAATATTAAATTATACACATTTTTTCTTGCATTTCATTTAAACTTATTGGATTGAATTAAATCTAATTTGTCGATAACGCATAAACCAAAATAGAATAAATGCACTCTTTAAAATTCACTATATTTGTTTACTGTAGAGACACTCTGGTGCTATGTAACAGCATTACATCTCATATATAACAGAAAACATATCATATATAACAGAATTACATATCATATATAATAGAAAAATATACACAATCCACTTTCAAAATAACAATAATAAAAAAAATAGATAAAGCATTAAAAATGAAGTTAAATTTTCATTTATTATTTTTTTAAATAAAAGCTTAAATGTGTGACATATTAATGTCTTCAGATATTACATACCTGATATGAAAAAAATACAGATGTACAACTATTTTAAAACAGCAAAAATAAGAATTCTGGTACAGATGGAAAAAATTGTTTTTAAGAATTAACAATATCGTTTATATTGCTACTTAAAAAAAAATAAATAAACAGCTTGTTATGCATTTAAAAATAATACAATAAGTACAAGCTGATGGGAGAAAAATGTAATTTAAATAGTAACAGAAATACTATTTGTATTTAATTTAATGCATTATGCAGCAAGCTTCAACATTATACAGAATTTACTATAAAATCTACAAACCATAAAAATGTAATAGCAAAAGCAAACTGCACTTGCAGAATCAACTTAGGAAAAGACTTTCCCAGTGTATTTCACGAGCTAAAAGAACAACTTTTTCCAGTATTCTTCCACCATGCATATCCTGCAAGGTTAAATTCTAAATTCTCCAGTTTACATCTGCATGCTTTAATAAATGTATTGAAATGTCAGTTCTTATCAAAGTATGTTGAAATGTCAAAAATGGAATTTTTTTTTTTTTTGCCCATACAAATGTCATAAACTCCAGATCTCAGTGTTTTGAAGGTAAGCATTCAATTACCAAACCTTCAGGCAATTCCTACTAGTCTGGGAGGAAACTTGTTTTTGAAATATTTCAAGGTCTCCGTGTTGTCAGTCTAGAAGCCATATGCAACAAGAAGCATTGAATTTTAAAAACAGAACTGACATAGAATGGAATTAAAAATAATGAGTTTTAAGTCAATTTAAAATTATACAAGATTCAATTTTAATAGATTTTGTATTTAAATTATTCATTTTAAGGAAGACTGACATTAGAAACAGAAAAAATATTTATCTACGAACTGGCCAAAGTAATTTCATAATATAAGAGAGTCTTTCATCTATCAATAAAACAAAATCAAATTTGCATGACAAAAATAATTCAAACAGCTTAGACTTTTAGTATGCATATGATGCTACATAATAATAGATAGCTTATTAAGCAAGTTTTCCTAAACCAATTAAAAAAATATGTGAGGATTAAAATACCTAACATTTTTTAATTTTGTTATAAATGTTAAACACATTTGCTTAAACAGCCTTTTTTTAACACAACGTACCACAAAGAAGAGCAGAAGAATGATCAGCAAATACTGATATTTAAAGAAATGCTCGAAGAATGTGAAGTGATACAAAACTGGCTTAAACATTCAAATGATAGTCAAATAATAAGGGGAGGAAGATTTATTTCTAATTAAGTACTTTAAAACAAATTATTTCTAAACTTCAAAACAGATTATATAGATAAAATATAGAATTATTTTATGAATTATTATCACAAAATTATTCATCGTATTCTGTAAAGCCATTTTAAATACATGAAACTCTAAACAACAGTAAAACTACCCAAAAGTAATTTTAAAAATAAAGTGCAGGTGACAAGCAATTATTTTAAATTGGTGTGATTATACAATGGAGATCATGTTATGCTTTTAAATATTGCATAAAATAATCTGACCAAATGTTAGTAAAACTCCAAACTGTAATTACTAATTTCAAAATAATCGCAGCAAAAAAATTAGGCAAAGGTTTGGCTTGTCTGATTACCAGATTCTGCACCCACAAATTATTTCCTGCGGAGATATTTAAAAGACCATCTTGATGAAAATAATTAATCTGAACTAAAATTTGTCAAAGTAGACTTTATTAGTTCTAAAAAAAAAAAAAAAATCAAATCAATGATGAGGAGCAAGTAAATAAAGCATCAACACATGTTATATGTTAGTTCGTTATATACAACATTGGGATCAATTAAAATTACTTATGCATGTTAACATTATTTGTTTAAATTGTACACTGCCGTTTGAAAATGTTATAGTTTCATAACACAGGATAGCATAAATAATTCATTCATTTTGAAAAGGCTATATTTTCAAAAGTATTACATGCACACACATGAAAGATATATGAAAAGAACCACAAGCTCACCAAGTTTGTATTCAATGATTGTATTCAGAGTGTGCAGTCGGCAAGTTGATATTCAGCAATGGAGCAGCGTTCCACTTATACGGCAACATGAATCATCATAATGTGCAATTTCCATGGAAATAAGAAAGGAAGGAGGGACCAATCCCGCACTATGAGTGCAACACTGCTCCCAGTTTTCGGTCTCCGAATGGGGTGTTGTTTGTTTACATTCAGAAACTCCCTTGACAGCGCTCTGATAGTATTTCGACACACGACAGTTCCATACAAATAAAAAATGGGACACCTCCACTTAAGAAATATTCATTGTGTGACGGATAATAACAATTTGTATAGTTTAGTGACACTTATGCAAAAATCACATCTTGGTTATTTTTTGATAACTAAGAACAGTGGTTTTGATTATGAATTTGTTTTCTAAAATTCCAAGTTGTTGAACTACAAAAATATAGATTTTAGCAAAAATGTCATGCTTAAAGAACGAAAAAATACCTTACGGTACCTTCAAAATTGTATCCGTCTTTCGATACCCTTGATAGAGTATTCGCTACTTTATTCTGTGTTCCAAATGCCAAAATGATTTAAATAAAATAAATTTTTTTGTGATCCACATGTTATTGTAACATTTACTTTTTAAAAATTTCTAGAGCAGAGGCTTTACAGTTGCTCATTTTAAACTCTATTCTATTTTTATAAAACTGAAAAATAATCACTTTCACTAATCAATAACACTTTTTACTTATTTGGATTAATTAAAAAAACATTACCACCAAATATTGCAATCCTCGTCAAAATTAAAAAATATACACTCAGATATGCCAATAAGTTAACTTTTCCTTGATTTGTAACTACACATATGTGTAAAATTATGTACAGTTTTACACAAATGTGTGGAACAGAAGACGGATACATTTGCAAATTTGGCGAATGAAGCTATATTATGAACAGTAAGGCAATCAAGATTGCAATCTGATGACAATGCAGTTAATGTTTAAATGTTAAATGAATATTTATTATTTATTATATTATCAGAGAATTATTAAACTAGGTAAAATCTTTAAAAGAGATATTGAATGCTCTGCCACAATATATTTACTAGAAGTTTTTGAATTTGATAATGAATGCATCCTAAAACATGCTTTAAGTCAAAAGTTTGAAACTTGATAGCTAAATGAAAATATATAGAATTATGCATGTTACAATATTTGTAATTAGGCACATAGGCCAGGTTAAGTTTTTATTAACTAGAGTAAGGCATGCAAGGGCTATATGCCTAAAGGGAGAGATGCCATCGTGGAAGAACCTGACCTTTGAGTGGGTATTAAAAATAATGCATGTAATTTTCATTCAAATTATACATAGTTTTTATGTAAAAATTTCGGGTATATGCTAAATTATTGCAAATTTACTTTACTCAAAAAATATAGTAAGTGCACAAAAATTAAAGATTTGCACATGCCAAAAATGAAAAATATGAAATATGTATGGGTATTTATGCATATTCTTGCAAAAAGCATGTATCTGCCTTTAACAAAATACATAAATATTTATTAAATTCTTTATAAATGTATTTGATTTGAAGGATTTATTCATACTGTGAAAGTTACTGTGAAGTAATCTAATTATTAAATGTATCTAAATTTATAATGATTATAAATATTATTTAAATATATAATAAACTTAACATTGAATTGCAAACATAAATTGAAATCCTGTTGACAAATATGTTAAAGGACATGACAAATACATACCTGGAAATGAACACCAATATTTAACTTATTTCTCTATTAAAATAAGTTGCTCTAATATGAAATGGCCCGAACAGAGCATTAATTATTAATTGTTTTAGATTTTTCGATTTAAAAGATGCCTCAGAAGCTAAAAAATCATGTCATATTTGAGAAAGTATTTTAGGAAGAAGCTCTAAATAGAAAAGAAATAATGCATAATTTTAATATTAATAATGCAATAAACTTTGATCTCAATTTTTGTAAATCTTAACCGAATAAAAGCGAATTACCTTAAAATTTTTTTCTAATGTAATTAACAAAAAATTGTGGAAATCCTTCGTTCAAATTAAATCATTCCGAGCAAACTGTTCTGTGAAAAGTACAGCCTTTACTTCCATTCAGAATGAAATATTTAAAAATGTATTCTTTTCATATATTTAGAACTCTGAAATATTGTAGAAAAAGAAAATATATACATTCACATATATATATTTACAACGTAATTATAAAATATTTACATTTGATCGTGCCAAAACCCATTGTTCTGAATGGTAAGTCACTCAATGTTTTGGTACCCACGAAGGGATCGCCAGTGCTTCAAAGCAGTGTATGGGGAAAACCAGTTAGAGCCTCTCCTTCTTACTTCCTACCTCCATGGCAATTTCGGGGCATGGAAAATCCATGTGCAGTCATGACAGTTAAAAAGGATTCACCAACGGTAAATGCTTTCTGTGCAGTATCACAAACAAAGATGTATGGACCACTTTTCTTCATGGAGCAAATTGTGACCGGTGTTTACATACTCCCACTACTGCAATCCTTAGTGAAGCTGAAAGAATACATCAGTGCTGTAGTGCAGACAATCGACAGGACTATGCTACAAAATGTATGAAATGAGCTCGATTATCCCTTGGACATGCGTTGTGTCAAAGGGATTGAACATTTGTAGAGGGTGTATAAACATGGGAATTTTTAATTCTTTTCATATATATTTCACGTGTGTATGTGTAATACTTTTGTAAATATAGTCTTTCCAAAGTGAATTAATCATTTATGGTAGCCTTGTAATTTCTAAAGATTTTCAATGATTAAATCCAGACAAAATTTCCTCTGCTTACAATGAATGCTTATAGCGGAACAGTTAGAATTATTAAAACATTGTTAATTAATCTTCAGTCCAGTTATTGATGGCTGAATGGGCACAGGTTTTTTATCATATGTGTCATGATAATGAGATGGTTTTTTTCAGAGAGATCACCATAACAATATTCTTTTTTAGGCAGACAACCCTAGGGACTCTGCTCTAATAAATTAGTTACCTCTTCCTACAACAACTATAAAGATGCATAGTAATCAAAGATTACAAATAATGCATAAAAGTTATGTTAACATCTTTAACAAAATATGATTTAACTTACTCTTGTATCTTTGAAGCATTTTTTGGGCATCATATCATTACTTGAATCAAGTACTTCAAAGGAATCCAAAGATTCCGTAGATGATTTTTCTTTTGCATTTTCAGTGCAGTCTTCTGAATTCATGGACATATATTCTTCTTTAAAATCATGTTCCTTTCCTTCTGAAATATTATCCAATTTGACCTCTAAATCATGCTTTAAGAAAAATTAAAAACAAATGTTAGAAAAGCAGAATTTTGAAATTCTAATAAGTTCTGATTAGATGATAGCTTTTTATAATAAAATTAGACTATAAAATGTAAATTTAAAATAACTTCTCAATTATAAATTTAATACAATAGCCCACAGCATTTTAGCATTTACATTTTTAATTTAGATGGCATATAAAAATAAAGTTCTGAAAAATGATTAGCATATTTTAAAATTCAAAACAAAACTCAGTTTAAAATATAACTTATATATCACTAGTAAATAAAACAAATTTTCAACTTTAACATATATATAAAATCTAAATGAATATAAAACAAAAATGAAGGTGTACTGAATATCAAAAGGTAACAACAGATATAAAAACAGCACACTCAAATTATCATAATGAAATGACAATTTTACAGGATTCTTGCTTAAGCTTTTCTAAAATTATTCAGAATTTAAAACATGTATCAACATGTACAAGAATAAAATATAATGACCAGATAAGTATTCAATTCTGATGAAGTATCAATTTTGTACACTCAGATGAAGTATCAATTTTGTACACTCAGATGAAGTATCAATTTTGTACATTCAGATGAAGTATCAATTTTGTACATTCAGATGAAGTATCAATTTTGTACATTCTCAATATAATGTATACAAATCAGTATGTAGTAATTAATAATTATGCACGATTCTTTAAATATCTTTGAATTTTCATAATAAGTATGTAACTTACAGTTCATTTAAAACTTTTTAAATTCCTTTCCTTTTTTTAGTCATTCTGATAGCCAAAAACATTATAAATTGAATCATAATAACTTTAAATATGAATTTTTCATTAAGTGAAAAAAAGTACCAGTTTTTCTTTTAGAAAAACTTCAAACTTACTTTATTAATATGAAGCAGATACGCTCAAAGAATTAGATATCTTGAGAATTTTTTGCTCAAGAAAATGACTTTGGCATTTGCTTATTGTGGATCATGTTTTTTATGATAGTGTGTGGTTTGGTTATTGAAATATGGTAAAGCTCACAAGGGCCATCTGCATAAGAGGTGGGATGCGTTTGTGGAACATTTTCTATGGAAACTGATTTATATTCATGTTAAGCAAGGAGAAAATTAACCATGCAGCCAGCTCATTCGTCTGAGTTTGAATCCAGGGTGAGCTATCAACAATCAGCAGCCTTTACTGCTTGGACCATAGTGGGGTTGTTATAATAGTCATTTTTTATTTTTTAATTAAAAGTTTTATTCAAAAAATACTTTTGAACAAAATTTACTCCAGGATTTTACAAGAACCTATGGAAGTGATACTTGAAAAAGAGCTTTCAAAAATAACGTTGATAATTTTCCGTTCATCATCAGAAATTTATGATGAGACTATTACATAAACAAACTTCGAATACGCACTTGATGTAAATGTGCATTTGTTACTTGCAACAATAATTCAAATATTGTCACATTATTCAAAAACACAAGGCAATGAAGACTTTCGAAAAGTAACATGTTTGGGTTATTTATATAGTAACTGAAGATTATTTTTCTAAATAACCACAGGTTAACAGAAGGCTATTCAATGCATGGCTGAAATGAACCATTTCATCATGAATACCAATCTTTGTTATGGAATCACTCTATGTTCCAAATCTAAAAAAGGTTATAATTCTGAAAGGAAAGTAAAATTTAAAAACAAGTGATATTCTTAAAATGTGCTTATATATCAAAATTAAATTATTACCAATTTTAATTTTAAAATGCAGTTTAAAAATTCACAATTCCAAAAAAAAAAAAAAACCAATAAATGCATGTGAGAATAATAAAACTATGCATACTAACACACCATAATGAATGATTTATATAGCATGCACTTAACATAACTAAAATTAAAAATACAGTATTTAAATGAAAATTTCTATTATGCTCAAAAATTTGAAATTGATACTAAATCACAAACCTTATCAAAATTGGATATTTCTGGGTTAAAATTTAAATTAGATGCACTTTTATTGATTACATGCCTATCATTCAAATCCAAAGATGACTTATTTTTATTTTCAGATGTTCCAAGAGTTCCATATTCCTTAATCAAATTTTTTAATTCATCAAACGAGGAAACATAGTCTGTTTTATTTCTGCACCAAATACTATCCATCCTGAAAAACAGTTTAAAAATTAGCATATTGTTAACTATAGATAATGTGAAAAAATTTGAATACATTTACAACAACAAAAAAAAAAATTTATTGAATGAATAGGGCATTTAAAATTTCTTCAAAATAATAATAATAAAAGCTTCTATTATATATATATATATTGAATTTGAGTTACACGAAAAAATTCTGAAATACAAGGAAATAAATATACACTGCTCGACATTGAAAATGCAACACCAAGAAGGAGTGATCAGAAATTTATGCAAATTTTAGAGTAGACGCACATCACTAAGTTATGCAAATGATGTGAAATGTGCAGCTCTCCGATGCACGTCAAGTAAGATATAAGGGAAGGAATGTGCAGAATGGGCAATATTCGCATCGTTATTTCTGCCAGACGAATTATCAAAGAAAGTTGGTTTTTGTCCCGGAGGATACGTGTAATAGGAGAGAACGCCAGGCCATTGTCAACGAAGGCACTTCCAGCAGATAGATGATTTTACGAGGGGTATGGTGATCGGACTGAGAAGGGCGGGTTGGTCCTTATGTCAAATCGCAGCTGATACCCACATGGATGCGAGCACGGTGCATCGGCTATGGCGAACATGGTTGGAACAAGGGAATGTGGGAAGAAGGAGGGTGCAGGTGTAGCCAGAGTGACATCAGCATGCGTGGATCGACGCATCCGCCGACAAGCTGTGGTGGTCCCCCAAGTCACTTGTACCGCAATTCTGCAGCATGTGCAAGATATCCTGGATGTTCCCGTGTCGACGAGAACCATTTCCCGTTGATTGGTTGAACGTGGCCTGCACTCACGGCGTCCGTTAAGAAGACTGCCTTTGACCCCAATATTTAGAATGGTGCCAGACTGGAGCGACGTGGATGACAGAATGGCGAAACGTCGTGTTCTCAGATGAGTCACGTTTCTGTTTCTCCAGTGACAGTCACCGCATACGTCTGTGGTGTCGACGTGGAGACAGATCTAATCCGGCAGCAACTGTGGAATGCCCCACCGCGCAACAACATGGCATAATGGTTTGGGGCGCTATTGCCTACGATTTCAGATTACCTCTAGTTCGCATTCAGGGCACTATGACGGCTCAACAATACTTGGATAATGACGCCGTGGCAATCCCCTACTTTCAGGGGCTGCCTAACGCAATTTTTCATCAGGATAATACCTGACGATACAGTCTCGCATCTGCCAACATGCTCTGCAAGGTATGCAGATACTTCCCTGCTCACCGCACTCTCCTGACCTGTCACCAATCGAACATGTGTGGGATTTTGCAGACTCTGCCCCTGCCTCGTTCAGAAGATGAACTGTGGCAAATGGTTGAAAGGGAATGGAGAGCCATCCCTCAGGACACCATCCACACTCTTATTGACTCTATGCCTAGACGTGTTTCTTCGTGCATCGCTGTCCGCGGTGGTCCTACATCCTACTGAGCTGACGTCGATCTCGCTCTGTATTCTGACTATCATTTTGAAATAGAGACCACTTATTGCTGCTTGCCTTGCTGTCTCTGTCTTCCAAATTTCATCACTTTCTGACCACTCCTTCTTGGTGTTGTTGAGCAGTGTATTTACTATAAATTTTTCTCTGGCATAATATATTCTAAATTCAAGAAAATGCACACCAATGGCAATGATTTAGTCAAAATCATAATTATAGCCAAGAAAATAAGACACTTAGAAAATTCAGTACAATTTATCTATACTTATATTAAAACTTACAACATTTATTTGAATCTAAATTTTCCTTTGATAATTTTTTAATAGGAATAAAATTAACAATAAAAATATTTTCCCCTTTTCTAAAAAACGCCAAGCTATTTGGCAACCTTGAAAAATGAGTCTCAGGAAAAAAAATCTGATTTTCTTAATAATATGCAAAATTTCTATGCCAAAACTTTTCAATTTGTTTTACAGTTTGAGAAGTACAGACATGCATTTATTAAATGTTATATACTACAACTGCTCTTCTCTGTAAGAGCTGCACCAAATTTTCTAATTTTTCTTAAATAAGAAAGATATTTTGATGCTAGTAAGGCATATATTATTCTAAATTAAATTACTAATATAATAAACAGTTTTTTTTTAATTCCCACATTAAAAAAAGTCTACTTGAATAAATTCTAGTTTTATTAGGTCTACTTGAATAAATTCTAGTTTTCTAGCTAGTTTATTTTTTTCAAGTTGTTAAAAGCATATAACTGATTATTTTGAATAAGTTTTCATTTTACTCAGACATTGAATATTATGCTTTAGCTACAGATTCAGTTTATTCAACTTAATGTTCAACTCTTTGATGGTCATGAACAGCTAAACTCGCAGACCAGTTACACACCACAAAGGATGCTAATAAACCAGCTCGCATTAGAAATTTATGAATGACACATACCGCATGTATTTGAGAAGAAAGAACTATTTAATTTTGCAACTCCTGAAGAGTTAATAGTTTTACTGAATCAATGAAATAGCTTATTTCTTCCATAATGCAGAACCAAATTTATAAAGCTGTAAACTACTTATGGTTGATTTCAAAAATTAATTAATGCAAGAAGATAATTTTTTTTACCACATTTTTATTTTTCTCTCAAATTAATACTTAATTTATTCAATGAAATAATTGTTACCAAAATTTAGTTTCAAATTTTCAAAAATAAGTTTTTTTACTAACACTGTATCACCATTAATGATACCTCAGCCCCTGAAAGGAAAGTAAGATTACCAATACATCTCTAATGCATTAACACATAAAAAGATCATATGTACTCAACAGTAATGTAAGCTAATTAGAGCTATTGAGATGAACATACAATGAAAGCTGAATGAAGCTCCTGGGAGCATAATTATTTGCACTAACCCTTCGATAATTTCATCATGATTTCTGACAAGTTCTAGGTACAATGTAAAACAGCAAATGATGTAGTGGTGAAGTGGAAACAAAAGGGCACTAAAAAACTTTAACCAAAGAAGCCAAAAAGTATTATATGACAGGGACTGTAAATCTTCTGACATGCAGTGAACTCAAACTGGAAAGCTTTGTTAAAACTCATGACCAAAGAGTTTCGATTGACATCATGATGTGATGCCAATATTCACACTACTTGTTGAGAGGTATTTGCATTTGGATTCCATTTGTGAGCTGCAGCAGTAAACTGAATATTTATCTCATCTGCAATAAATAAAACATGTAGCTGTAGATGCTAGAATAATGGGACAGCAATAAAAAGTATGTCAAATGCATTACAATAGATATGTATAGACCCGGTGAATGTTAAGTAAGCATTACTTACTGCAGTGCCTTGTCCCGACTGTAAATTTTGGTGGAAAAGAATTGTGGTATGAGATTGTTTTGTTTTTGGACCACCAGGTTTTGTGCCTTGAATGCTGAAGTCTTTGAGACAATCATGGACAATGTGGAATCCACTTAGACAGTAATTTAAAATTGCCTCTTGTTTTCAAAATGGCAACTTGCATGTTTATAAAACAAAAGCATTTCGTATATAATTTGAACAAAAGCATTTCTTATATAATTATAATTTGAATAACCAGCCAAACAAAACTTGTCTGGCTGGTTCAATGTCCTGATCTCAATTAAACTGAACATTTTTGGGATAAGTTAAGAGTACCAGGAGACAGCCAAACCAAATCAACCCCAAATATCTATGGAACTGTTAACCATGGTAACCATACTAGTTTTAGCTATGTAGTTTCCTAATATCGTTTAGCCATTCATGGAAATATAGCACAAATGGCATAAGTTAAATAAATAAAAAAAATTCCGAGTGTTTGCAGAAATAATGAACCATATATCATAAGGCAGTTCTTATGAATTATCCCATCGACCATGATAATGTCACCAATCAGCAGAATATTGCGCTAATTACAGATAGGCACAATATAACAACACATAATATCTGCAGTTTAATTTGATGTAACCCTAAAGATAAGTGCAACATAACAATACATAATATCTGCAGTTTAATTTTATGTAACCCTAACTGATTTTCTGTAAGCCACATTTTGTTTTTACAAGCAAGAACATAAAATAACTGTTATTGCTGCATTTTGTTCTTAAATTTTTTTGGGAGAGAAAAAAAAGGAATAAAATTTTGGACCTGCCTTTTATATAACACAGCAAGCAGTGGATTTTTTTTCAAAGTTGTAGGAATCTACTGTCAAAAAAAAAGGTATATATGTATAAAACATGTATTTATAAAAAAAAGTATACAATACGGCCAGCTGAATGGTTTGGTTTATTTGATTATGACAGAGCACTCGAGGACTATCTGCTTAAAGGGAAGGTTTCCTTCATGGAGGACTTTCTAAGGAAAACCGGCTTGTATACACATTAGACATATGCTCATCTGAATGTGACTGACAGAACAGTAATAGACCAGAACAATTAATTACCTGCAGGACATTTTGTTCTAAACAAAACTTCCAATAAAACTGAAGGGAATAACAAAATAAAAAAATGATAAAAGCCTTTTTATGTATTGCAGAATAAAGCAGGTAGAATATTGATTGTTTATAAAATAATAGGGGCATCAGTTCCCTCAGAAATCATTAGTGAAAATTTGGCAGGAGTACTGCCAACTTTTATGGTTAACAGGATAATACATGAGTGACCATGAAACTGATTTTAATAGTCATATTCAATAAGAAGGAATATTACTATAACAAACTTTCTCATCATTTGGAAAAATCTTAACAGTGCCAAATATATACCTGGTGTTATTTGGATTAGCCATTTCATTTATAATATGTGAATTCCAATACTGATATATGTCATCCACCTTTTCGTACAGCTCAAGCTCTCTTTTTTTCAGAAGTGCTGTAAGTTCTATTATCTCTGTTTTAATCTTGTGTTTGACCTAGGAAAAATTAATACATTTATTTATAAGCATCATCACATGACAATTATCTATGCTATAATTGATACAATATACTTATTATAATGCAATTCATGCATTATAATGAAAATCATTACTAAGTGATGAAACAAATTCTTTTCATATAATTAAAGAATTTAAATTAATTACTGCATGCAATAGCAAAAAAATATTTCTAATTTTGATAGTCTTGACAAAACTATGAGAGTTAAAATTATTTAGCAGTTCGAATTTTGAAGAAAAATTTGAAAAACTTAAGTATCACCACATTTTACAATTATTATTTCTTAAGTTCTGAATACAAATAATTCAAAATATTTTGCCATTTGCACAACCTATTGGCAATTTGTATTAAATACACACACAATTATAGGATTAAAAATTGGTTACAATTTTAATTATCACAATTGAAGTTATAATACTTTAATTTTAAACTTTAGTGTGGAATTTGGGTCTGTTTAAGAGATGAATTGCTTTATGTCTGATCTTATTTCACTTAGTTTTAACCAAAAATTAGGATCTACTTTTAATTTTATTCCATATTTATTTTTCATATATAAAATGGAAGAAAATCGTTGTTTGCACAAACAGGTTGCGCATGAAGGCAACAAAAATTTAAGAGCTTTATTTGAAATGCCCTTAAATTCTCTTTTTTGGTTCAGCCAAAAGTTAATAAGTGTATTATTTTTGAAATCTTCAGTTAGACTTTGATCACAAGAAATTTCTATCAATTGTTCTTTTTCTTCACAAGATAAAATTTCAGGTGCATTTGAACAAAAAGGATTTCTAATCCAATTTTCATTTTCATAATCCTTGGGAAAATACACGTTGAAATTATTTATCAATAAAAACAATGATTTTCAATATTGGATGTTAATTTGTCTTTTATTTTTCAAATTATTTTTTATCAGAAAACTTTCTAAAAGTAGTAAAAAGTTTAAAATGTTATTATCCAATTCTTTGATTATTAGCATGAGTTTATTTTATTGCATTTATTTTACCTCTACTGGTAAACAAATTAACACTTTGTCCTTGTAAATATTGACAAAACTAAAGCCATTATTTTTAGAAAAGGACACACAAATCTCCTTCTGCCAAAATCCATCTTCTTTGATGATGAAATTCAATGGACTGATCAAGTGAAGTACCTCTGAGTCGCTCTCGACAAAAAACTAACTTTTCGACAACACTTGTATGAAACTGTCAGAAAATCCAACATCTCTATTATCACCATGCAACCTCATTGGCAGACATAGTAATTGTGCAGTTAGCAACAAACTGATTCTATACAAATCTATCCTTCGACCTGCACTGCTCTATGCCAGTCCAGTTTGGGGATATGTTGCGAAAACTCACACTAATAAAATCCAAGACACTCAAAATAAAACTCTTCATGCTATTATCAAAGCATCTCATTTAACTTTCCAAAAATATCAGCTGAATTTACTAAATGAACTGACCATAATTTACTAACTAAACCTGTTTGCAATTCAAATTTTGAATCACAGAAGAAAATTTTAATTTCTGATTGAAGTTCAAAAAGATGATTTAAAACTTTGCATCTGGATAACCACATCACTTCAGAATATAATAAAAGTGTTTCATGTTCACTGCCCATTCTTTTGGCATAAAATTGTAAATAATCTTGAATTTAAAGCTCGGCTTTTAATAAAATGAACAATTTTCACAGTTTGATTGAACAAGATTTACTTTGAAAATTTCATTTGCAGTTCCTTTGTCATGACGAAATTCACAAAATAAATACTCTTCTTCGAAACATATGTAAACTAATAATTGAACAAAATTCATTATATCAGCACTTTCATCCAATCACAATGCGAAATACTCACTGTTTCATGTTTTTGAATAAGTGTCTCTTTTGTAGAATTTGTCATTTCATGAATTCATTGATTCACTGTACCATTTGATAATGCAGTATTATTAAGTTCATTAGCCGCTTTTTCACTGAATAATGTTAAAGCCATATCTTTAGTTGATGGTAATGTAATGTTTTCTCCAATTGTGTGAGCCTACCCAGTCTTGGCAATTCTTAGGCTTACTGGGTAACTAGCTTCTAAAGCTTTTTCACTTGAAGCAATAAAACTTTTCATTACTTATTTACTATTTTTGAACTCCCACAATTTTCTCTTAAGATATTCTTCAGACTTACCCTTTAATTTGGATATTCTTCAGATTTATCCTTTAAACTGCCATGTTTAGATTCAAATTGTCTTTTAAGAAATGATGGTTTTATACTTTGATTTTATAACAATTCACTGCAAACAACACACTGAGGTGGAGGGTCCATTTCATCTCCATTCCAAGTAAACCCAGGTGACAAATAACTTTCATTACACACTCTATAAACAAATTTTCTTTTCTTTTCAATGTTTTTAGTACTACTAGATTGCCCTGTGAATTATCACTTTTCCACTTAATCAATCCTAGCCATTTATCCATTTTGAAAATCTAAGAATCACAAGATCTAAGAAAGGCCATCTAAAAAAAAAAAAAAAACTAACTGGAAGTGGTGAATCACATATGCTTCATTACCAAACAATGCTTTGAATCTATTCTTCATGTAATCATGGAACAAAAACCTGCTTGCAAATATATTTACTGATAGGTTTTGGGGATAAATACTTAAATCAAATAAAAAACATACGGCAGGACAGAAAAATGATTTATAAATAAGAGAAAAAAAATGTTTCAGATTTTAAATTACGTCCAAAGGGGCATTTTTTAACATGTGCTACCTTTATTTATTAAATATCATGTTCTTCGCACTTAAACCATAAAATTCAGTTAAAGAACAATATCGCAAAATAATTTTAAAAAATAATAATTTTAATTTTGAGCATATCTTTAGAATTTCCTATACACAGTCTCAATCACTGGAGATAAAAATGGTTTTTTTGTACAATGTTGCCATTGCTCGCTATGAAATCCTTGAGTTTGTTACTCAAAAATTCATTAAAGTTTTACAAAATATAAATCGATAATAAAACAAATTCCAAATTTCAAATTTGGGCTTCCAGATGCTCATATTCACAGCAGGATTACGTCATTCAAAATTCGATGGCTCTAGGTACTGTCGTTTTATCATAATGCGAGAAACATACATAGATTTATGCCCATTCTTCATTATTTAATTTCTTTAAATATAATACAGGATGCAACATTTGTTGGCAACAGTTTGAAAAGTGAACTGACATTTAATATTTCTAACGCAAAACGGAAAAAATAGTTCTTCAGGGACAACGCCCCTTTTGGACTATTTATGTATGCATAAAATAAGTAAATTTTTGCAATTGTGATTTATAATTTACGTGGTGAAAATAGCCACACTGCACAAAAGTGTTTCTGCTAAACCAGCTAAATTTTGATTAAACATGATTCTAACTGAGCAAATGATTATAATAATCCTCATATGACTTCTCTCTTAATTCCTTTTCTCATAGATTACTTCTGAGTCAAGTGAGAAATGACTAAACTATGTTAAAAATCGATCTTTATTATTGATTTAACAGACACTGTTTCTGCTATCTGTATATGACTGACTCATTTTAAAACTTATATTCTTGAATGGCTAATTTCAAATGACAGCTACAAGTTCATAATTTAGTAAATTACTAACATTAGCTCAAATAAGTACCAAGTTCGATCTTTCATAAGAATGGGGTCTTGAAACAGAAAGAGCTTTGTGTTTTCAAATTTAACAAGACATTATCTACGGTTAGAGTGTAGCATGCCTTTCAATAGCATTACAGACTTTATCTACTATTAACGAAGAATATTTATTATTGCTACTAACAATGCTTATGTAAGAGAAAAAGTTCAAAACGACTACACACTCTAGAAACAATTATGTAACAAATTCAGAAGGATTTTCAGCAACACTCCCACAAGTCCACTTTGCATGATAGTGAAACTGCCATTCTTTCTATGACTATTTGCAGTTTGCTTATGGGACCAACGAGGCATGACAGGCAAGTTTTTTCTGCAGCAGAAAATCATATATAGTGATGTTAAATTATGACGTAGTGAACGTAATGATGTATTATTATTATATCACCCCATAGTGATGGTATAATAATAATAATAATAAAAATATTTAAATATATAATAAAAAATATTTAAATATTTTTATTTCCTATATAATTATCCATTTGTATGCTTGCAATAACTCTTCTTGGCAATATACATAGGTACATGTTTTTGTATATTTGGTATGAGATTTGCTTTCATCTCTGAATTTTCAGATATACAGGCTGGTTATAAAGATACTTTGCCGACATTTGTACTTCTAGTGTCCATCCCAGTTAACTGATCGAGATGAGATTACATATATAGTTATTTGGAGGTATGCACTTGAGATTCTGTGATTGGCAACACAGGACACTTACGGTTACAGTTACAGAAACTCAAAAATATCGAACAGCCAACTTTTTCTGGTTGCAAAATGCTCAGTGCATGAAAAAACCCTAAACAGCAATTGGAATGGTACCAATATGTCCAAAAACGGATGTGTTATGAATACACAAAAAAAAGATTTCTGAAAACTGGCCAACGAAACACGATCTAGGCGCATGCAGAAAATTTGTATATGATAGAGGCAAGATACCAATCACAGAACTCCAATCACCAGATATTCAGCATAGGAAATCGATAAAATGCAGGCGGGTATGTGAAGTCTTCACTGGAAAATTTGCACATGGTGATGAAATGACTCCTTCTGGGAAAGTTTGTGGTACATTGGTCAAACTGTATTATAAAAATGGGATGAACACTGTGGAAGCCTTGCATGTGTACCGCTGAAATCATCTCCAACGACGTGGCCCATGTACTTCGCATGATTTAGTGCACAAATTCGAAGATACAGGCTGCACCTTTGATAAACTGCTCACCACACTTTTTCCTACCAGTACCAGTGCATCCAGATGTTGCAGCCGGAGAACCCACAACTACGTCTTGACTTCGAAAATGAATTTCTAATACCATATGATGCTGATAACAATTGGCCACTTTGCATACTATGGACGGACGAGGAACATTTTAACTTAAATGGCAACATTAGCACCACGAATTATGTGAACTGGACATAGACAAATCCTCATCCTGTGGCACCAGTAACATTATTTGATACAAAAGTGACTGTGTGGTGCGGCATTACAGCCACACTTGTTCTCGGCCCTTTCTTTAAGGAAGTGACACTGACGGGCCGTGTAACATTCTCTGTAACAGGCAGCATGTGGTATACAGCCTTGCTGCAAAAATTATATATCACTGGAACTGCATAGGTGGAATGCACTCAATGACATCGCTTGGATGCAAGATGGTGCTTCTCCACATATAGTGACACACATCAGCTGTCACTCAAGTCAAGTAACTAGACATTACAACATTCACCTGTTTCTGAATGAAATTTACTTGTATCAATACTAGATAAGGTGCAGATCCCCAGGATTTTCAGACAGCATGTTATGTAACTTCTTATGGGAATATGTAAAAGAATGTATTTGTGTTTCATCAGTGCTCACTCTTTGGATAAGCTCAAAAGAACTGAACCTGCAGTAAATCTGGTGAAAGAAGACACACTTAGCTGGGATGAACTGAACGATCAGTTTGATCCTATCAATACAGAGGTGTAAGGCAAAGATCAGCATTAATGATGATTGAAATTTGAATTAACTAAATAGTTTACAACTTGTTTTGCAACGATAATACATTTTAATTCCCAAACCATTATTTGAATTTGTGGGCCATTTTCTCTGAAACATCATATACTTTCTTAATTATCACACAGTGCAGATCCGGACATTGATGGATAGTCAAATTTGCACTGTGTATCAAAATGTAATTATTTACAAGCTAAGGGAATATCTAGAGTTAAAAAAATTTAAATAAGGAAATCTTATAATCGATAATACATCCAAAATGCTGAAAAATTAATGAATGATTAATACAAAATACACAATTAATAATACATCAAATTAAGAAATACTTTGATGGTTTCATTTGTTAAAGATTTCTGCTCTTGTAAAAGTTGGAAAAGTGCATTTTCCAGGTATCTGCACTTCGAGTTGTGAGGAGACTGAAGGCTAGACATTTGCACATAGCTGGGTTCATCTAGGAAGTAAAGAAAAAAAAAAAAAAAAAAAAGAATATAGACATATGATGCTAAGAAATTTCCAATACATAAAATACATATTGCAAATAAATATATAGATACAGTAAAACACTGAACAAACAGGATCTAGAATTTGAGGTATAGGGTATGGGATTATGGCAAAGCCTCCTGAGGGCTATCTGCCTAAGAGGGGATGCCTTTGTGGAGGACCTTTCTAAGGGAACTGGGTAGTATACACATTACACATGGGAAAAACCATGAAAATGAACATGCAGCTAGCCCGTTCGCAGGATTCGACCCTCAGACCGAACTACAAGTGTTCAGTGACCTTTACCGCTCGGCCGCTGGAGGACCCTGATCTAGATCTTGAGATTTGCACGTACATGAAAATAATGTTGGGGGCATTATATGATGTCTTGCATGTTTGATATCATGGTACTTTTCCACTATGCACCTGCCACACATTTTGTCAAGTGTTTTTTAATTGTAAAACTAAAGGTTTTTAATTAAGAAGTTTCCAGTTGTAAGAATAATTTGTAGATGACAGACATACATACCACATGGCTGATGTGTAACAGAAAAGAATGTTATGCTTAACATCTGAAATTTTAATTATTCTTCAACCACATCTATGATCATTTACCATTCATTGATTCATTTTTTTCCTGCAATTAATTTCTTCCAGTGCTCCATTTTTGTATTTTACCGCAATAGATTTGAAATTTTGGATTTACTGAGCAACAGAGAAGTGGCAATTACCTTTTTTCAAGATAAAGGTCTTATCCATAAAGACTGCATTCAAATATTTGCCGAAAACTAAATGGTTCTGCTATCTTTATCATGCAGAGAACAGAAAACCATCTGGGAGGGAGGGGGAAGGTTTGAGAACTCCTGCATTCTGTTTCTCACCAAAGTTTTATTTATCACCCATTCCAAAACTTACTTATTTGTGATGCATACAGCTCATTTCCATTGATTTTTGTGAACGACAGCTTTAATTAAATTATAACACAATGGTGAACTAAAACAATTATCTCTGAGAGTTTTGTTACAATTCTTTGATGTCTTACCCTAAAATTAAGATAAGTGATACTGGTAAAATCGCTGAAAGTTTGTTCAAAAAATGTAAACATAATGTAGGTCATGTATTACCTCCATGGTGGATTTTTAGAGGTTTTTGTCAAAATGAGAAAATATTTCCTATTTGCTATTCCAGGTAGCTTCCCTAAGACTTTAATGGATCCAAGACAGACTGTAGGAAAGATTATGAATCATCAGAGTTGAAAACTGCAAGATAATACCATTTCAATGTGAATCATTCATTTAATTTTAATTACCCAGTCACATGCTGTCATATCCAATCTATCGAACGTTTTTGGAGCAGTGCTAAGTGGTGGAACAAATGCTGAAGAGGTATTGCCTAGCAACATTTTGACTCCCTACTTAATACAATTCATATGGCACTACCTACATCTGAGGGCTGAAATGGCTCCTGCCATATCAGTAGATATTTGGAAATTTATGTCTCTTTAATGTTCTCGTTCATTTCAGTTTATGGTTTTTTAGTGATTAAGAATGCAAAAAATTCTTTAATAATAAATTGCCATCTATAAACTAGAAAAGTACCGATATCACAATCCCGACTTTTCTACTCATGCTCTATTTCACTTACTTAAAATATCCCACTGCACCTATGAATTACCCCCCCCCCAATATTGCTATCATTTTCCTCTTATTTGCTCTTAAAATTTATATATGATTTATTTTCAAAATGAGTCATTTTATGTTATTTTTATTTAATGGTCAGTCTGGTGTGACACCATATAAGTGAATAAAAAGGAGTTTCATTCTGGAATAAACTGCACCAAACCTCTAAATGTAGATGAGCTCTGATATTTCCTTCACGAAAATACATCATAAATTGCAGCAGAAAATCTTTTTGATATCGTAACATTTTATTTTAGAAATAAATGTTAACTTCTGAATGCATATCCATCTTTCCCTGAGAAACAAATTACTAAATGGAAATTGAGATGTTTAAAGCAAGAAAAGCATCCACACACGTGTCAAAACTTGAAAAAAAGTAATATATTAACTAGAGGTTTGCTTCCAGACAGATAAATTTCTCATTCTCAAATGTAGCAGTGGTGATCAACCACATCATATCTTAATATCTGTTGACTCAGCAGTTTCAATTTCCTATAATTTACAGCATGATATTAAAGAAACATCATCATTTTTATGTTCCTAAATGCTTTCTAAGTAACAACAGGCCTAACAGAGGAAAATATTAAAATAATACAGCTAAAATGTATCCAACATTAGTAACTTTCAATGAAAAAAAGAGCCGCTGCAGACCTTTCATAACAATCTAACCATATATCACAGGAAAAAAAAATGGTCGTTTATACATAAGCCTACTTTTTTCTCACTTTATAGTTCAATCTTGGAATTGAGGGAAAACTTGACAGCTTTATCTGCAGAGGACCACTGTCAGAAAGTTTTTGACATTTCTTTCTTTGTTTTCATATCTAGAGTCATTTGTTAAAATATTTGGTACCTATGTATATTAACTTAGCACAATTTGGAAATTTTTAGATATTAAGAGGTAAAAGTTACTTAACTGATGAAAATTGACGATTTTTGTGACTTCTTTATGGAACTTTCTGAACTATTTCTATTTATCATAAGTTGACAAATATTATATATAAAAAGACTGATTTTATTTGCTAAATAAGGATTATATGATACCAAAAAATAATATATAAATAAAACATATTTTTTGCAAAATCATTAAGTAGCTTTTTGCTGTATTCTTTTTTCCATTCACATATGGTTTTCACTTAAAAAAATATCACAGAAACTGCACAAATCCGGAATCATGTACAACTTCTGCACTGTTAACAGGTTACCTATCAAATACATCTCTCCTTATTTCCTTCAGAGATTTTGGGGCAAAATACTGTATTCTTGCAAATATTTTGTTACTTCTGACATTGCTGCCAAATTTCACAATCAAATATTTTAAAATTGAATTTAACGCAAAAAGTATCCCGATTTGTCTATAAAAACCATTAGACTTGGATTATATATATATATATATATATATAAACACTCATACAAAAATGGCGATGTTACTTGAATAAACAACTATTATACGTATGACTGTCTGAAGAATGTTTATACGCATGGTTGCCAGAATATGCATATTCTGATAATCTTGCGACTTCCGCTAAGGTGGTTTCAATAAATTCAAAGGCGGTTCAAATTTTTATACATAGTCTCATGTTGTTTCTAATATTCGCAGTAGTGAAACTTTAACCATTTTATATTCTATTAATGGCATTTGGGAAAAAAGGAGATTTTTGCTCTCTGAAAATTACTACACTAAACTATATTAAATTAAATAATACATTATACTAAATATTCCAGATTCAAATTCAACTAAAGCTTAGCTCTGCTATTTCTCAGTTTTTATGTGAAACTGCAATTCCACTCAAAACTACACGTTAGACTAAGTCTGACATTTTATTTTATTACTTAACTGCATATAATCAAATTAATGTATCATATTTTTATTTATCTGTTTACATTTTATTGAATTTTAATTATTTTATCATTTCACTCTTTTATTATTCTCATTGACCCTTCCTGATACAATGTTTCAATAAGCTTCGGTTACTTTCCAAGTTTTAGAAATAAAGGCTTGCCACAATCAACAGAAGAAACTGCAGTTTATAATTACAAACTAAGTATCATACATGAAAATGGCTGATAAAAACTTGAAAACAATAGTGCGATATAATGTATGCAGAGTTCAAGTCTAGAATTACCCACACATTTATGAAGTTCAAATCGTCAGTAGCAGACTTTTAAACTATGCCCTTTTTCTCAAAATAGGAATAAGCATCTAAACAAGTGAGAAACTGAAATCAAATATGGGTTATAGAAATGGATGCTTATATAGTCTTGCATTTATTCGCAGTAATAAATCAATTTTTGGATTTGGGAGAAATGTTTTTTTTTGATTGACAGCTAGAATTATATTTATAGATCATGATTCGAAAATGTTAAAATCTTTTCTCTTCACTTATGTAGTACATTTCCATTGAAGAGATATCCACTGAAAATAATGTGTATGTGGCATATCACACATGTATCTTTAATGAAAAAGTACTGTTTATATACTTATACAGCTTTGTTACAATTTTCTTCCATACTTACATACCATTTTCATTACTCTAATTTCCATTGTTGATATTTTAATCATTCTATCTTTTTTCATTGCTAGGGGGGGAAATGGTCTTTGTTTCTGCAGTATATTCACGACTTAAATTCATCTGGAATCTAGCACCACCCCTTCTGACTCCTTCAGTGAAATTTTAATACTACTTAGAGCCCCAAATAAAATTATATCCAGCAATTTATTTCATTAAAGTTAATTGCTGGGGCAGTTTTAAAAGTTTTTTTTTAATTAATCAATGACAGCTGACTTGATAAAGGGGCCAGCATTTTTATGACGACATCTTTCGGTCCATTATGCAACAATGGTTTCTACACCACTTGTTAGTGTGCCCATTGAACTCTAAAAAAGTTTAAGAAGGTATGCTTTTCTGTTTTTTTTTTTTTTTTTTTTGTATTAAGCAACAAAACACCAAGCTTAAAGACTAAAAAAAACTTTGCTTTATTAACATCAGATTTCACTATTTTTCAACCATAATTTACTCTTTTTTATGTTACAAATTATATTAGTAGCACTCTAAAGATTTGCAACCCCAATTTTCTTGTGAAAAGAAAAATACCTTAATTTTAGCCACAAAAACATCAAACTGAAATAAATTGGCAGTCCCCTGTAAGGCATAACACAGTGGTTAAATGATACTTCATATAAATGGGGGGGACACCAAAATTTCCTGCATCTTTCATACCATTATGCAACAATGGTTTCTACATCACTCATTAGTATGCCCATTGAACTCTAAAAAAAGTTTAAGAAGGTATGCTTTTCTTTTCTTTTGAAGCACTTGGCAACAAAACACCAAGCTTAAAGACTAAAGAAAACTTTGCTAACATCAGATTTCACCATAATTTACTTTTTCTATGTTACAAATTATATTAGTAGTAGCACTGTAAAGATGTGCAAACCCAATTTTCTTGTAAAAAGAAAAATATGTTAATTTTAGCCACAAAAACATCAAACTGAAATAAATTGGCAGTCTCCTGTAAAGCATAACACAGTGGTTAAATGATACTTCATGTAAGTGGGGGGGGGGGCACCAAAATTTCACCTCTGATTGTACAGGTATAATCCCGGTACACTAACTCGGCAGTTCTACCCCAAATCAGAACACCCCTGGGAGTAGTCCGAGGGTCTCGCACCTAATTTAAACATGGACTATATACACAGAATGACCTAAGCAAGCTGATGTCTTACAGCAAAGTTCACCAAAATTCAGATACTAAGCAAATTCTAAACAAATACTTATTTCCTCCCCTGAAACTGTTGAGGAGGCATCGTTTAGCTGTCATTGTCTTGTCCCGTATTAGTCTTCGAAAAGTGTAAACATGCTTATTCAAACCTGCATCTTCTGTTAAGAAAAACCTGAAATACATTTTATCAGTTACTGAAGCACTGCATCTATTTGCAGCCATAATTCAGCTAAAGGGCTATAAAAAATAACTATAAACATTGCCCAAAAAAATAAGGATTCCTAGCTACTAATTGTATTTATGATATTAAATTTCATAATATAATAAACCAAACATTAATTACATCTAATCTTGTACTTGAAGATAACTAGTGTAAAAATTAATTTTATCTAATCTTCCAACAGATAACTTCTCCACTGAATGCGCAGGATCAGCTGCTTTAGTAATCTCTACTGCAGTTAGCTGCTGATGCAAAAATGTTTCGCATATGACACGTTAAAATAAATATTTCAAATAATAACAATATCTTTCAAATATCAATTACCTTTCCCCAGATTTCTTAACTTACAAGCATACGCGCCCTCCATTTGGGACAGAACACAACAGCACTACACACGACGAAACCTCAGCGATTAAAGAATTGAATTGGCAACGCTTCAAGTTTATAATTTCTTTTTCTCTCTCTTATGTTTTTAATGATGTATTTCATTAAACCTTGCAGCAAGAGTTTTCAGTTCAATTTTAGCACAACAAAATAAATTACCCTATTTCGAAAATTGTAACAGAAAGCGAAATCATAATATTTGGAATATTTATTTCCGAAAGAGCATAGTAAGTTATTTTGAACCGTGCAGTATAGTTCCTTTGGCATTTTTCAGCTGTAGCGTCCGGGACGCCGCTGGGGATCACGAACATTGGAGGCAGCAGCCTGGCAATTTTTATGTGTGTGTTCCGGAAAAAAAGTCTTATTTCCTTAAAAAAGGTATTACAGTTTTTCTCCGAATCTCGCCTTTAAATGTGACATTTTTTCTCTGCAAAAAGGAGTCCCATCTTCCTTGATGTTCATTCTTTTGCAATCCGAACGGAAAACAGGAGCTTTCAGATAAGTAGCCTTATTTTCTCTAAACTAAATCAAATATGTATCGCTGAAGTGCCTTTAAATTTATTTATTTATTATGTTTGTAGGCCTCCAATATTAAATAATAGAAATTGCTATAAATCACATGCCTGTTTTTCCTGTAGCTTTCCGTAGGGATGCTTCCCTTATCAGTAGATGCCGTCTATTATCACTCCCCATCTGGGCCCCTTTGAGGAACTTCTCGAGAGGGGAAAGGGGATCTTGGGCATCAATAAATGTATAAACTGGCAATTTTATTGCTTTCGACTACAGTTTTTACTTTTAGTTCGCAAATAAAAGAAACAATAAGATTAATTTATATTTCCTTGATTACATCTCTTACAATTATGAGCATATACTAATAAAGTGTGCCTCAATTTGTTAAACTAGTACAAATGTATAGCAAACTACGATGGTTAAATTAATAAATAAATATAATGTTTAAAAAATTAATTAACATTAAAAAAATTCTGA
>KK119862.1:0-17136 GCA_000611955.2 Stegodyphus mimosarum
GAGTACAGCTCCCGACTCGGTTCAGTCGTTCCTGAAGCTCAACACACTCTAAGATAAAACTCGCCGATGCACTGCCTCGCGATACACTAAGAGACTCGCTCGATTCAACTGACTCGTAACTGACTCCACTGACCCAACCTCCGATTCAACTGACTCTCTCTCCGCGTGCCAGCAGGGTTTAAATAGCTTTTGGTTTGTGTTCGTTCGAGAAAGTTCTGGGCTAAAGCAGGAAGAATTCGTTCTAGAAGGTTCTCCATGCGTCTATAGCTTATTGCCAGTTGTGTCGCCAAATGGACGATTTCTTGCCAAATGTGGCAACCCTGCCTTTCCTTGCCATTTTATGGCAGCCCTAAACCTGCTTTGCGGGGAAGCTACCTTACCGCGCCTGGTCATTTCGTAACAATACATATTGGGTGTATCTTATACACACATAATTTTCAATGGTAATGAGAGATATGATTTATCGTGCGCAGAACATTCGAGACTTGACACTGATTTGTTGAATAAGTTAGAGCTGCGGTTTTCTTTAATTCAGTGCTTTAGATATGTTAATCTTATTTTGATGTTTAGAGTACAAAATGAATGCAGAAGCTCTACCTCCTGAAACTATGAAGCTACATACCAAACACGCCAAACTTGGAATTAGTGATAAGTTTTAATAAAGGGTCATATTGGGCTCTACTCGTTTTCTTTTATGAGAGAAAATATATTGATAGCTTTAATTCTCTGAAACGATATTTAGAAAATTGAGTAATGTATTAAATTATTAGATTTAACTCTGATTGTAAAGAACAACATAAATGGAAATAATATGGTATTATGTTTATTAATTTTATTCATTCATCACGGTTGATGGTTACAAGATCGGTTGCTGTATGAGGTATTTCTGCCGAATTCTTAGCATGCCTTCGTGATGTATTAGTCAGTACAATCGGCGTGCATTGGAGAGATCCGTGGTTCCAGTCCCGGAGAGGGCATTGCGCTGTTTTCATGACTCTTGTTTCAAAAAATACCAAATATCTCTTCAGTGGCGCTCGAACTAAAAAAGGTGGTGGATGATGATTCTCCATCACCAGAATTTGGCGACTGGGTCCCCTAATCCTTAGTCGCCCTTTAAAGGGGAAAGTATATGAGCTTTTTCTCCCGCCTTCTTAACATGTTTTCGTGGTGTAATAGTCAGCACACTCGGTTCGTATTCGAGAGGTCCATGGTCCAAGTCCCGGTGAGCTAATTGCTCATTTTTCATCTCGCCTGCTCTAAAAAAATACTCAATGCCTCTACAGTTGTTGACAATTGACACATTCTTGAATATCTTTATGTACACAAAAATATTCCAACATGATTATATAAAATATTGTATTTATAAATACATATTTTAACAAGCCTATGTAAAAATTAAAGTTTATAAATATATTTCCGAGGAAGTCTATATGAAATTCGTAAACACATAACGTAGAACGTCTTTTTAAAATAAGTTTAGGTGCTTCTGAAGAAAAAACTACATTTCAAATAAACTGTGCGAATTTACAAATACTTCTCTCTTGTTCGCATCCTTCAAGGCAAGGATATCTTCGAAATTGAAAAGTTTCCACAATGTGTCATTTTATCGGAAATTCTTAAAGATGTATTTAAATGAGCCAATCTGATTATATTTACTGCTCTAATTTTGCATTCTGGAATATATTCGTGGTTTTGAAAGTGAAGAAAAGGCCAGATGTATTGATGAATGTTGCTGTCATAGGGTAAAGAAGAGTAACAATTTGGGATCCAAATTTCACTGTCTGAATTTATTTGATTATAAATTCACTTACACAATAATTTTTCGAGAAAAAATAAATAAATTTTGTTATGCTTGAGCTGTATAAATTACTTTTCTAAAAGTATAAATTTCATTTTTTATCCGCGTCCTGCACAGACGATTCATTCAAAAATATTATTTTTTGAAAAGTTATAAATTTCGTAATCGTTGAATATAGTAGTTTTGCGTATTTATAAATGAAGATTATTTTTACGTACATGCGATATGATAAAAATGGGACAGATTTATAGCTGGCCCAAAGTCTTCTATGTACACAGGAAGTAGAACAAAAGACGAAAAATAACGAATATTTTCTGTATTAGTAGAGATGGGGTAAAGATATACACTGCAAAAAAAATAATAATAATAGGACAGTTCTATATCTCTCGTTCTACTGGGCCAGTTGACGAAATTCAAATTACGTTTTCATGTCTTGAAAGCGCGACATAGGATATTCATTAGATTTATATATAGCATTGTTCTAATATAGGTAGTTTGACAGAAAATCGGACTTTATCCGAAGTGACATGCCATTTGTTTTCCATATTTCGACCCTACGACTTAAATTATGCCAAACTACTAAATTTTGCAAAAATCGCAGGAGTAGTTTTTAAAAAATTAGGTCTCAAAATTTTAGCTCCTCAATGTTAATGGTATTTGGCATATGTTTATTAATACCACTTTTTTTATTAAACTTACTTGATTTCTTCTTCCAGAATTCGAAATTTAGGTTTAATACAAATTTAATTATCCCATTTTTTATGATTTATTTTTTAACCTAAATTATCCCATTTTTTATAATTTATTTATTTAAATTTATATTTTGTATTTTTAAATATTTTTGGTAAATTTTTCGAAAAATATTTTGTATTATAATCGAATAAAAGTTTTAACATCATCTTAAATTGGATATATTTCTAAACACAGTTCCAAAAAATTTTTTATTCAAACTTTTCTAAGATATACATGAATTTACACACTGGCACGTTTTGAAATTTGTAACATTTGTTGAAAGTGGTAGTAACAACAAACGTATTGTACGCACTTTGTTAAAACTACTTAAAAGTCAGAACATGTGGTTTTTTTCCCTGTCATGCACAATGTAAAAAGGAAAGGAAAATCGGTTGCCATAAATTAAAAAAGTTCGCCAAATGAATTATACACAAACTGGAAAAAAATGCGCCAGGATAAATTTTTGAATTTCTCCGTAAATTTCGCACCAAATTTTTACAAAATTTAATATTAGGCATAATATGAGTAGTAGAATGGAAATATGGAAAACATTTGGCATGCCATTTCAGAAAAAGTCTGATTTTGTGTCAAAAAACCTATATTAGAATAATACTTTATATATAAATTTAATACATTCCTAAGTCGCGCTTTTGAGACATGAAAAATGCAATTTCAGTAGAACGGGAGATATAGTAGTAGAATTGTCCTTTTTTCTTTGCAGCGTACATATCTTTCCACTTACGCATTTATCCAATTTATTTCCCAAGCGAATGCGGGCTGTTAGAACTTGCTCTTTATTATCGCAGCACATAGGCGTCTGTAACAAATTCGACTGAGACCAGACAATTGCCAAATTGATAAATCTTCCGGACACTGAAATTTTTACTCGGGTTCGAATCCCAGCAAATGAGATGACTACATGTGTATGTCATAGGTTTCTCTATGCTAGAAATGAAACATGAACACGAGCTAACTTCCCTCGCGAAAGAACGTTCAATGGACATTTCATCTGTCAGTTATGCTGAAATGATATTCATCGTAACTCGCAGAAACAATGCCTGTAACACGTTATTTCCAACAGGCAAGGTATGCAGGCAGAACAGCTGCTATTGCAAGTTGCATGATCTTAACCCTTTCCCAGCTTCAAACTTTAACTATTTGGAACATGTATAATTTGCACTAAATTTTCCTTAATAATACCGTTACGTGCGGACGGGTTCGTTATGAACTGAATGCACATAGAACTGACGATAGCTTGATGAAGTTTATTTTCTTAAAATAAACGCCTTGCAGTTTAGGAACTCTACGCAAAAATAATACCACAGCTCTTTGGGGTATGAGAGAATATTATCAATAATTACCACTTCAAACTACTAAGAACGTTAAACATGAAGTGAACGAGCAACATGAAACGTGAAACGAGATATGAAAAACGCAATTTGAATTTCATCAACCGGCCCAGTAGAACGGGAGATATAGAACTGTCCCCCGCCCATTTGTTTTTTTTTTTTTTTTTTTTTTTTTTTATTTTTTTTGCGCAATGTACTCGTGTTAATACAACTAAATAACAAAATAAACTTGCGATTTCTCACTGTCTGCTAGCTAGAATATCTAGCTGTGTTAAGTTGCAGTTATTGATGGAATTTTAATTCCTGAAATATATTCAGAATAGAGATGGGCAATTCGTTTCCAAATTGAATCAAAGAATATGTCATTTTACTGAGTGACCTATGAGTACTTCACCGAAAAAGAGCAGTAGCTGGTTTACAATGCAATAACTGAGAGCTCTTGTTAGAAGCATAGCTGGAAAATTCAGTTTCCATTTCACAGCCAAAGATACCCATTCATTTCCCCCGCCGTGGTAAATGTGCTTTTTTTTTCAATCATTCCTCAACTTTTTGAATTTTGTTTGTCCAGAACCCAATTCTTATCTAATTGATTAAGACGTTCCAAGCATTTCTCTTCAGAGAAGCTAATAGAAATTTCAAAATAAGTATTAAATTCTAACAGTAATGTTTGATAATAATTTCTAAATTAATATTTAAGAGAAAACATTCATGGAAAAATAATTATCCAAAAGTTAAGTCTTCCCCGGATGAGAATTTCAAAAGTCAAACTAAAATGAAGAAAAAATAACACCTGATAGCACTAACAGAAAAGACTGGATTTAGATTTATTGCATTATAGCAAAAGCATATTAAAACTATGTGCGAAGCTATTTTTGAGATATTTTTAGGAAAAATGGTTTATATTAACTTTACATCTGAGGAAAAATCATCGCTCGTAGATTCAGTTATTTCATCCGGTTTTGTACCCTGGCCAAACTACAAGCGTTAAGCGGCCGTATCCCTCGACCTGTTGGTGGTCACCCAGCAGGAAACTAAGTGCATTGGAAGAATCATAATAAAATTATGTATGAAGCTTGTAGAGACATTAGGTTATTTCGAAGCGGAGAAAAATGAGCAACGCCTTCGCCGAGAATCGAACCACGGACCTCTCGGTTACCGTCGAACGTGCTGACCAATATACCACGAAGGTATGCGAAGAAGGCGGGAGAAAGACCTTATATAATCTCCCTTTTAAAGGGCGACCTGGGTTTTGGGGACCCATTCTCCAAATCCTGGTGGTTGAGAATCATCATCCACCACCATTTTAGTTCGGGAGACAGCGTAGGGACATCAGGTTTTTTCGAAGCAGGAGACATGAAAAAATAGCAACACCTTCGCCGGGAATCGAACCACGGACCTCTCGGTTACGCGTCGAGCGTGCTGACCAATACACCACGAAGTAAGGAGAAGAAGGCGGGAGAAATACCTTATGTACTACCCCTTTTAAAGAGCAACCTAGGTTTTAGGGACCCAATCGCCAAATCCCGATGGTTGAGAATCATTATCCACCACCAATTTAGTTCAGGTACCAGTGTAGAGACATCAGGTTATTTCCAACCAGGAGACATGAAAAATTAGCAACGGCTGCGCTAGGAATCAAACCTCGGACCTCTCGGTTACGCGTCGAGCGTGCTGACCACTACACCACGAACGCATCAAAATAATTCGTCGGGAATAGAACTATGGATCTCTCGGTTACGCGTCGAGCGTGTTGACCACTACACTACGAAAGCATACGAAAAAGGCGGGCGAAATACTTTATAAGCTGTTTTAAGGAATCTTTAGTAAAAATGGTTTAGCTTTAAATATGAGGAAAAATCATCGCTCGTAGATTCGCATATGTCCTCCGGATGTACACCCTTGTCAAACTACCAGTGTTAAGAGGCCGTATCTCTCGACCTGTTTGTGGTCACCTAACAAGAAACTAAATGCATTTGCAAAATCATATTAAACTATGTGCAAAGCTGTTTTCAACTAATGTTTAAGGAAATTATTTTATATTAACTTTATTATGTTGAAAAATCATCTCTCATAGTTTTAGATATATCACCCGGATCTGTTCCCTGGTCAAACTACCGGTGTTAAACGGCAGTATCCCTGGACCTGTTGCTGGTCACCCTACAGGAAACTAAATGCATTCGCATAAGTGACACTGCTACTTAAACTTGAGTTAGGAATCACATTAAGAAGTTAAGTATGTTAAATAAAATATCAGTTCTCGCTAAAGGATAAGACTGAAACCTGAGCAATTTAGCTAAATGTATGGTTTGTAATAAGTATCACTAAGAAATCATGCATTCTTCATTAATATTGATTTAAAAGGGATCAACACTTCTGTCTAAAATAATAATTCTAAGCTATTTTAGGAATGTTAAAAGGCAAAATTTACTAAATAAAAAAGGCTAAAGAGTGAAAATATGTTATATTATACTTCAACCATTCTTTAACGGAATAAATAGACTCATTTCCACAAAGAGTGGAATTAGGCTTAAATTCGGAATATCCCAAATTAAAAGTAAATGGCAATGGAGACTTAATCTGGTAAGAACCATAATTAAGACAGCTTCTGATTTCTGGAATATACTTAAGCCTAATTAAATTTTAGTTCATGAATTGAAGGAGTTTAATATCTAAGGATGCAGTAAACTGAAGCAGAATATCTAGAGCTTCAGTGAAAGCTTGCGCGAATTGCTTATGTAAATGTAATTAAATACCTGCAGAGTATTCTTGGCAACGCTTCTGTAGTTTTCGTAACAGACCAGCAGAAATTACATGTGATAACCAGCATCGTCGCTAAGTGCCGTTAAAAGCGCAAACCTTCGAAATCAGATAACCTTTCCTTCCATTAGTTTTCGAGTCATTCACTCGAATAATTGTTTTGAGATGCGCCCCATCGACGGCAGAGCTTTACGTTTTCCAGTTAATAACCACGACGTCTGGGACTGTGGTGTAAATATGGAAGCCCTTTCTCCTGTTGTAGAGTGATTTATTAAAAGGGAAGTTGCGACCTTTAGACACTTTGAGACTAAACTCCTCACTTAGCAAACTGCAAGCATTTCTCTGTAATTTTATGGTTTCCCGCTGGAGGTAATGAAATTTACTGCATAGAGGATATTTTGCTGATTTCTTGTGAAATTCGATGAAATTATAGAATTGATCAACTATTTGTACACAGCTTAGAAACAAAATATCTTCTGAGAATATCAAACTTGAGCTAAAGTAAAAGAATACAATTCGTTAGTCAGAAAATTTGTAATTTAATTTTATTCTATCTGTAGAACTCTAAAAATGTGAAACTTAAGCCTAGGAATGATTAAATACTTAACTGTAAAAAATTCCATATCACACATGTTCATGCAATGAAACATCAGAGTGATTCTATGAAGATAAATGTAACTAAAAATTCCTTTCTTAAAGTTCTGTTTTCATTATTTCTGCGTTTAATCACAACCATGTCACTAAAAGGGGAGTTTAAGCGTTTAGGTAGACACAGCGGCACTGTAATTTTAAGAAGAAAAACAGTGATGTCCTTGATTCCTTTCGCAACACTTCTGTATTCTTACTGCCGTAAACAGAAGGAATGCTATGAGCTAGAGCAAAAGCTGAAACACAGTCCTCAAACAGTACATCTATTTACGTTATTGGTGATAAAGAATCAATGCTGACGAGAGAGTTCAATTAAAGTTGTAAGGTTTCCCTTAGTTCAAATGACTAATTGTTCTAATGTTTGTTATCTTTCCTAAACTCCTCAGCTTCCCCTCGCATTTCCTCGCCAGGATACTAATTTTAAATTAAGCGAAGTGGGTATTTAAACAGGTGAATCTTGGAGTTTATTCAGACAGTGTTTTCGCTAGCCAGCGCACGTTTCATGTCTGACATTGATGTTAGGTTGATACGCCTTGTGGCCATTTTGAATAATTATCACTCCGGTTAAGTTTGTCGAGTCAACCTCGCTAGCCGTAACTTAAAGTGCTAATCCAACACTGCTCTTTTGAGACTTAAACTGATTTGTGCAATAGCGTTTAAGTTTCACTGCAAGCTGTCGGTGTTATTGCAATGCACGTACCTTTCTGTTCATAAATGAAAAATTATAAAGGGTTATTTTCACCCATCTTCTATGCTGGTATTATTTCATGCCTGCGCGAGAAGTCGCCAGGTTCATTAGCAGGATCTAGATTATTTTATGTGACCAAAGAGAGTAAACTTATAAAATAACCATTCATTTAACAGCAAATAAAAGCATTTTCTTCTTTTTGTTAGGGGTTTTAGTAGAGATATTCATTCTGTTCATTGTGAGCATGTCCTTGCAAGATTTAAGTGGGTTCTTAAATGTGCATTTCATGTTTTGTTACTCATATTTGATTAAGTCCAAACAAGCTCTCTCTTATCTGCTATAGTGCTCCGTGTGGTTAGTTCGCCATTTTGTGCCAGTGTTTTTATATTCCGCTGGGTGCACCCTCTTGGATTAAAGTTTCTCCGTACAAATTCTAGTGAGTTTTTTAAATTCTACTTCAAAAGGTTTGGGTTATGGCTTAAATTAACTGAGACTTAGTTTTGTAACTTAACAAGTAATAAAATGATGAAGTTTAAATTTGACTTTTTTTAACATGCGTTATTGAAAAGTCATATAGACCAATAAACACTTTTATTAAGTAATATTTAGTATGCATTACCGAAATTAAAAAAATACAGTATGGATTATAATTATGTAACTAAATAAATTACGTCTAGTTAGTTAGAAACTATTAGGTAGCAATTTATCTCATTAGACATCAGCAGTTTCTCTGTAAATTATTCGGATATTTCTTGCAAATTCGCATGAAGATTACCATGCGTTAGTGTCTGATTTATTGTTGATAAATGACACCGGATACCTAATATTAAGTTGTTCCAAATTAAATAGCGATTTTAAGGCGATTGAAGGCGAATAAAATAAACTAATAACCATACCTATTTTTTGTTGTTGCTAATCCTCGAGTCCAGCTTCTGCTAGGCGAGATCCAAGAGTTCATTCACCTACAAAAAGTCATAGATCAGCAGAGGAAACTTTAATAGGTCGTCGTAGCACAAACCCAGACACTTAAGAATATGTGTCAGAGAAGCCTACTCATTATTACATTCCGGAAAAATCGCGTGGGTGTTTTGACCACCATAGAATACAAGGCTTCTTAAATGGCAATTAATAAATAATGAGAGTGTCGTCTGAGTGCATTTGTCACAGTTCATAGAGGAAATCCACCAAGGGATTGAACCAAGTATGTGCTGGAGAGACAAGCCAAGTCATTTTATCAGTATGTTTTCTGGCAGATGACAACTCAAGGTAAGTCAGACAATTAGAAGTAGTCAGAACTTCCTCGGCACCTTTCTTCGCCAGAGCATCCACCTCTTCATTTCCCCAAATGTCCACATGTGAGGAGATCAACTGAAGTGCACATCACAAGAGGACGAGACTTGTTTTAATTTAGTGAGAAGTGAAGTTACAATTTTGTTCCCAATTACACCAGTTTGACAAATGCTATATGGCAGTACGACTATCAGTCGTAATCCAGATGGCTTTGGGGTCTAAAAAACACATTATATATCTCAGTCCCTCATCGATAGCAACGAGTTCACTTTTATATACTGAGCTGGTCATAAATTCGTTTCTTTATTTTGACAATTCTATTGGGATGTCTGATAAGTGCTCCACTGCCAACGTGGGAATCCTCATTTTTGCTACCATCAGTGTATATAAGCGTAGTGACTTTTGGGATGTTATTTATTATAACATACCTATTTAATCAAAGTAATCTCCGTCTACAGCAATGCAATATTACCGACGCTTGGCAAGGTCAGTTATACTACATTTATAAAATTCAGCCTCAGAGGAAATGACTAAGTGCTCTAGAAAATCATTTATCGAAAATGATGTCAAAAGTGATGCCCAAACCAAAACCAGCCGGTAAACTGTTAAAGAAGTGCTAGAAGAGATAGATTATGAGGCACATTTTGTGTCCAGTTGGTTAAACTGATGGATGGTTGATGTTGTCGTACGTTGTAAGGCGCCATATTAGAAGTCCATATCTATTCACAAGCACTGGTTTCTTTAAGTGCAATTTTTCATGCATTCGCCGTATATCGACAAAATATCAAGCTGCATTTATTGTTCAGCCTCTTGGAGGAGCGAACAGTGCACAACACAAGCAAAAGATTCACACAAAATAAACAATATCTTATTTGGATGTTAAGCTGCGTTTGTAATCTTCCATGGAACATCTTCCAGTCCCAACCAATTGCGACCAATGTGTAAAATTATCGTATAATATCAACTTCTACCACAATATTACACGCAAAAGTCTTACACGTCGTAATTCTTTGCAAGAATGCGTTTTATTAAAAAGAAGAGTCAAAACGCTGTAGCAACAGTAACTGAATGGGTTCCATGTTTGACTTGATATCGCTTGCGTTCAGTGTTTAATGCTCACTGAAGGAGTCAAAAATTACAATTGCATCTTTCATTTTAGATGTTTTCACTGGAAGTGAATTTACATAAATCTTATGGCTTGATTTCTTCCACAACCAGTAGAAACATGACGTCATCCAAAAGCTATTTCATGTGCAACAATCTAATATATTTGCAGAGACACAGTTTGAAATATTTGAAATCGCGCAAGAAAGTCGTATTTCAAAAAAGCAATTTTACTTTAAAAAACTGAAATGCAATTGACTTCCTTGGTCTTTGCATTACATAAAAAATACAATTTGGACTGCTGAAGAATTCAGTTTTCCTACCAAAGGAAATGTCTCGGTATAATATATGAATTTTCTCAATTCTGATGATTTGAGAGATCTGCAAATGGGAATCAGAATACTGGATCAAGTATTTAACGTTAAACAGGAAAACATAGCAATGATAAATTTTTTACTTACTATAGCTTATGTCGGCAACTAGAATTCGCAATCAAGCGCATCTTTACAAGCAGCAATAAAAGTTCTTTTCATTTGTAACATACACTGAAACTTTTAATGACAGCTGAAAATTTCGCAGATATACTGTTGGTGATGGAAAGTACCGTGAAGGGCGTTACCATGGAAGAACTTTAAAACTGAGCTTAATTTAGAGGAAAACATCTTAAATGATATTTTAAAAGCTAAATTACTCATGTTTCTGGGATTAAGAGTTATTACGCTTTTTCTAACTAAACATAAATGTTTTGTTTGTTTTCTAAAGTAATGTTATTAATTTGATACTGTTACGGATTTTGTATTTATTTAGCTATTCATTTAGAATTGTAATTAAAATTGTTTTATTTTTCCGTGCAACACAGCGCGTGACGAATTGTAAGAGAAAGCTGAGCCGAAAAAGTAAATATACAAGAGAGCGTGGATTTAATATTTAATAAATAGATCTCTCTTAATTGTTTTTAATATCCAGAAAAATCAAGAAAATAACAGAATGATCTCGTGATGATAAAAAAGCTTATAAAAGCTGAATTAAAACATCTCAGCTGAGCTGAAGTTCTTTTAAGCGAACTGTATTGCTTACTTAGCGCTGTTATTGATTGTAACGAATTCGCTGTGAGATTGGCTTAACTTTCTCTATTTTCAATTGAATTCTGTTTAACGTTTGAGATATTGTGTTATCGTACATATATCTCTGAGGAAATATTACAGCATTTTGTTTTATTTCTTGTAAAAAGAATAAATTTTATGAACTTTTTATCGACTTGTGCATTCAATCCATTACGAATCCGTACGCCCACAACAATTTTTGGTGTTAGAAGTGGGATATTTGAATGCCAATAGCAAGAGCGATGGAAGAACAATTGAAACAGATCATCACTGCTTTTGCTGCATTTCAAGACAAGCTGGAAGCTGGCCAAGCATTCTTTAGAGAAGAGGTGAAAGCGGGTCAAGAAAAGATGGAAGTTGGTCAAGAATCTCTTAGAGATGAAATGAAGACTGTTCAGGAAGCTGTTAAAGAAGAAATGAAAGTGGGCCAAGAGGAAATTGAGAAAGAAATAACATGCATAATAGAAAACAAAATTGAAGCTATAGAAAACAGAATTGGCACGGTTGAAAACAGAGTTGGAGAAAGTGCAGAGATAGTTTCTGCCTTTCGACAACAAATTGCCAACAGGGTTTCTGCAGTAGCCAAAGAACTTGATACCTTAAAGAAATTCGTAGCGGAAGCAGGGAACAAGAGTGATGGTTTTAAATTTTTACCTGTGCCTGATCGCCCCTCTCTGAAGTTATCCCCGTATGATGGGAAGACTTTTTGGCAAGTATATAAGAAATAGTTTTCTATAGTGACGGAAGCAAATAAAAATTTACTTTAGGTGTAAAAATACTTGAACTTGAACTGATAACGGATTTATTTCCTACACAGAGACTTCATAAGACTTCATTATAAATAAATTACTGTTTAAATCTTATAATACATGTCGTAAATCTTTCGGCTGGTAGTATAGTTGGAAGGAGGTATTAATGTGTATTCCGTCAGTATATTCTGTTAACACAACCGATGCATTCATAATAACTGACCTGAAGTGTTTTCTTTTTGTTTCACGGTCTTAGCTAGCTCTTCTAACACTGATAATAGATATTCTGCTTCTTTTTCATGTTCACATAGGATGTCCAGTTGTATTTAGTATGCCTCCTTCCACATGCTCCTGTTCATTTTCATTATGCTTTGCCTAATTACTCCCTTATGTCTAACAATACAGCATATAATATGCTGGAAAGAGATATAGCATTCCCATAAAAATACAAAATCACAGTACAGATATATCAGAGAATTTCTTGGGCTGGTATAAAACTAGATACTATAACACAACAATCTCTCGATTACTTGAGAGTAGATTAACCGAGTCTTAGTAGCAGAAAGATAATTTTATTTTGAATACTAATTTAATTTATATATAAAAATGAATTTATTGTATAGATTAAACTCCTTCAAAATGTAGGTAAATTATTAGTAATATTCTTCTGTTAGATTTGACACAAATTATTCATCTTTCTGTAATATGTTTCTCACTTCCCTGAAAGCGATTTTGAGTAAATTGTGGGTATCGCCCAAGGTGCAATATCTTGAGCTGGAGGTTAATGTTATTCACATTCATGTTTCGCCTTAAAGAAGAGAACGTAACGTAGTCTAGTCTTTATAGATCAAAAAATATAAAAGCATATTTTATTCATCACAGTGAGCAAAAAAGGCCACTTATTATCTAAAATAAAACATTACACTGGAAAATACGGTTATGTGCATCATCTTTCAAGCTAAAAGTTTCTCCGCTGTACCTGTCCATACCTTACTTTCCAGAACACATTCGAGTTAGATGCATGTTGGAAATGGAGATGTATTCGTAGTCCCAAAATGGCTAAGAATCGTGGTGTCAGCCGAAAACATCGCGGAAAGAAAGCAGTTTCGTCGTTATGGATTGTTTAAGACAACGGGACAATGATTGCTGCCCAAGGCAACGGCGTCCGCCGATAACATCGCGGCAAAAACATCGCGGACAAAAACGTCGCGGAGAAAACAACGCAAGGCGAAAACGTCGTGGAGTAAAACATTGTCTTCGTGAAAAGTATAGTCTAAAACAGAATAGAAAAAGGAAGATAAGTAACTGCATGACTTTATCTATATAAAATTTGCCAAGTTAATTATGAGATTATTTTCTTCCCTTTTGTTAATCTGATACTTTTATAGTGCAAATTATTTCTTGTTTTGTTTAAATTTCCTGATCTGTTTTTTTAAAAAGTTATTAGTTAATAAAAAATATGAAAGTAAAAATTATCCTTCTTTCCATCTTGCGCTCACGAGCGAACATTCATTTACAGTTACTAAAGCCCAAAAACGAATGTCTGCGACGTTATCGTCATGCGATGATTTGTTGGTACTTTATTTTTACCACGAAATTTTCGATGACGATGTTTTTAAACTGCGAAGTTTTTGAACAGCTTTATTTTCGACGACGATATTTTGTACCACGATGTTTTAGAACTGCGATATTTTCTCTTTGCTTTATTTTCTCCGACGATGTTTTGCTGCTCGACGTTTTCGCTTTGCGTTGTTTTCTCCGCGAAGTTTTCGTCCGCGATGATTTAGGCTATAACCAGAATCATACGTGTGGTGGTACATTTGTGTTTAGACTATTATCTAAGACATATCCAGCTACTTAAAATGATGTGTTACACTATTACAGATTGGGAATTATATATTTAGAGTAAGTGAATAATTATGCACAATTTTACATTTTCATATTTTAATGTTCAATGAAATAATATAAAATGGAACAGCTAAGTAAAATCCAAACCGTTTCTTTTTTTAAAGTAAAATTTCATTTATATTTTTAATTCTTTCAACATTGCTTTCCACTTTAATCAAACTTCATACTAAAATATATCAACGTACTGAGTTGGTCAAATTTAAATCATTTTGAAAATTGGGATTAAAGAGATCGAAAAAGACTGAAATAATAAATAGTGATGAAAGGAATACCAGAATGTAATGCTACCTATTTAAATTACTGATTAGAAACAACATATCCTATCATATGCGTCACAATATTTTATAAATTTCCTGAAAGCTACCTGAAACGAATTTTGACAGTTCATTTATATTTGCTAGTGGTATAGGTGGATGAATAATGTAAAGGCTTCGCATTTTGTCACAAATGTTGTGAAATTCGTAATATTTTATTTTCAAAATGGTTATATTCAGAAGACATAATACGTGCTGTATTTTGCTCTGAGATAGCAAATACAATTATATCTTACTTCACGAACATTAAAGGAACATAAATTAAATCCATTTATTTTCACTGAACAAAAATTCGTATTGGCATAATAGCAAAAGTGCTTTCAAATAAGGTTATCAACGAAGTCTTAAAAGAGATATGGAGCTTATGTACATATGTATTCATTGAAATAGGATATATAGAAATATATTGTGCATTTGAAACTGCTGGAAATTTATTTTTTCTTAAGCATTTATCTATATATATAAAGAAGAAACTCTGTGTGTTTGTCCTCCAATAACTCAGTTATAGCTATTCTCACCAAACTTTCTACAAGTTTTTTCTGGGCTCTGAAAAAGGTCGACGTCTGCTTTTTTTCAAAAACAAAAGTAGCTAAAATCAGAGATATTACTTAAAAATTCGGAGAAACGATAATTTTCGCCCTCATTTTTCCGAGTGGCAAGAGTCTCGCAAATTGGAGATGATAATCTGCTTTATTTCGAAAATTCTTGCCACAGTTCGCTTTCAAATCGTAGAGTTTTTTAATTAAAAATTTGTAAGTTTTACAAAATCTATACGTATAAAGAACATTACAAAATCTATGTATTTAAAGAACCATATCTGTTTATGTGTTTGTTCGCGTTATTGATTTCTAATCAATTATGATAAATTTTTTGCCATATTCAATCGACTAAAATTGAACACAGGTGAAATATTGGATGGAACTTGAGCTTTTACAATCATTTGCTGAGAGACGAAAATCAATGAAACTGCATGCTATTATTGCTGATATATTGAGAGAGAATTAGCTTATTTTTCTATGGAAAGGTTTTATGTGGATTCCATATCGCATCAGTCTGAAAAATGTACGACAATGAATCGTATTCTTTGCATCGTTATTAGAGAAGGATTACAGCTGCATCGTTCTCTCTGTTGTTAGATGAATAACTATCAATCTAACCTAACTAACTCTTTCCAGGTATTTAAAGCAATGAATCATAAAGCAAACTGCAAATATTATAGAAACCAACTTGGGCATTATATATGAGGGATATTCTAATAAATTTTATGTGAAAACATAATTTGAAATTCCAGGCAATACACTTTTGGATATGCTTTCATAATTACAAGTTAAAGCTTTGACGTGAAATCTTTGCGGAAATATTAAAAATACACTTATTGACTAAAGCACATTCATAAACTTACGTCAGATTTGATTCCAGAATTTGGGGGAAAATATTACAGAGCAGCTAAGAAGTATCATCTACCGATTAAAAATGCTTCTCTCAATAAAACAGAAATCGTAATCTCGAAAATTTTCGGGTATCATATTTCAACAAAAATATCCATTTTGACCGCTATCGAATGCAATTTAACGATGTTTATGTGTGACATCTGTACGTAATGACAGAATAAAGGTCTCATTTTCGAAAAACAGGCTTAAAATTATTTAAAATGGACTCACAAGAGATTTTTCCTGTCGTCTGTACGTATGTACGTACGTACGTATATATGTATCTTATATAACTCGAAAACGAATAGTCTCAGAACTTTGAAACTTTGTCTATAAGCCTCCTATAGCCTGTAGTTCTGCACCAGCTAGTAGTTTTTGTTGCTATTCGCAGCACCAATACATACAGGGTGTCCCAAAATGACAGCAAAAACTCTTCCCAACTAGATTCCTCGTTGGGAGTACGTAAAAGCTGCCCAAAGAAGCGTTCCTGTACGATCCATAGTTTACGAAAAAAACACGAAAAACAAAGTATGACGTCACGGCCGGTGCAAGTAAGTCCGTCATGCCTTACAAGTAAGCTAATCTCCCACCTGGTACCAATCAGAACGTCTCAATGTAAATTACATACTGAACATGCGGGAAGCTCCGAATTGCACTCTCCTCCGGAGCACCAAAATGAGCTTGGATACTACAATTGGCGCTGTTATAACTGTGCAAAGTAGTATTGCATGTTGCCGGAATGAAAAGGAAAATTAGAAACAGGTTAGAAATTATGCGGATTATTGCTGCATAAACTTTGCTGTAGGAAGTTTAAAATTTGCTACACTGAAATACAAATGTAATTCAAAATTATCAACAAGTTTTTCTTAACGAGAGGTAGGCGGATTTATGAAAGAAAGACGTAGACTTTATTTTACAATAATTTAATTTAAAATATTTTATTTAAGAAACCTATATATTATCATACTAAATTTAAATTTAGATTCTGATTTACGAATATATATTTCATGGAACAAGCAAAAATGCTTTAAATGCTAGAAAACAGAAATATAGACTCTCGTACAAGCAATTTCGTTTTCTTTTTTACAGATGCACTTTAAATTTGCTTAATTATTTATGAATACATACATTAAAAGGTTTGAGGAAATCCTTTTTATTCTCATACGCTTAGCGTAAAAATTTTGAACCACTTTTGGTAATATATAATCTGAAAAAAATATCAGGTGCATTAAACAAAATTAGTAACGCAACTTAAAAATTTGTTAC
>KK119862.1:29104-42236 GCA_000611955.2 Stegodyphus mimosarum
ACCACAAGTTTTGCAAAAAACCAAAGAAAAAAATTGTGCTTTGTTCGAGAGAAAAAGCGCAATGCTTATTAAAAGAACCAAGATGTCAGTTACAAAGCAGAGGAATTTTAATTGTCAGAAATGTTTCTTTCATTAAGAAATTGTGTTTTGAAAACTTTAAGCTTGTTTTCTGAAAAATGCAATTTTTTGCAAATATTGCCAATGGTAACAGTAATAACTCAAACTTTTATCGACGAATTTAAATAATACTATCCATATATGTTTCATATAATCTGATGCATGCTCTGAAGTGGAAGATTTTAGAAATATTCGTTACAAGTTGAATTGTTACTTTTTATTTTTATATTTTGGATGCAGTAATAGGAAAACATACAGTAAATACTATAGGCATATCTCAATAATATATGAAAATATCTTAATTATTTTGCTTCAGTGCATACAACAAGTGTAAACGTAAATACAAATTAGAAAACCTGTATATTCATGTATACATTGTTCACCGTGGTTGTTTTCGTATAGACAAAATGTAAGCAAAATTTATGATTTTTTTCATTATTTTTCAAATATAAAATTACTTAGCATTACGTTTTAAGCTGTTTTCGCTCATTAATATACTTATCTTAAAATTAATATGTTTATAGTTAAAATAAAAACTATTTTTTAAAATAATGGTACTCGAACGAGGTGGGATACCTTAAATTTACAAATAAGCATAAGATAAAATGATGATCAATATTGCCGTCATTGCGTTTGTCGTCATTTTATGTTTTCTAGCCTGAATTGCAACTGGTTTCCTAGCTGGAAACATTCAGAAACTGATTCTTTGCAAATTTGTTAAATTGAGAACATTAAAAATGAAGCTAATATAAATATTTTTAATACTCAGTTAGCTGACAAAAGCCTTTTAATCTACTTTTCTCTTCTTTTATGTTTTCTGTACATTGTTAGGAGGCTTCTTTTTAATGTTATCCATTCAAATGAAATAACCACGTGCCAGAGATCTGGCTAATGTACATTTCTGTAAGATTTTGCATTTCGATTAATTCAAATTATTGAATGAAGTAAAAAACAAATCTGCTATTTGAAAGAAGAATTTGAATTGAAAGTTAGAGTTCCTTCGAACGCTTTTAAGATTAAGAATATTTTAGGAACGCTTTACTTTCTGACAAAGGAGATTTTATACTTCAAAGCGATTCCCAAACTCGGAATAAGCACGGAGCTCCGTGCTTAAGTAATTTTTTGCATCTAGAGAAAACTTGTGTTCCGCCGATGGAGCAGATTTCTTAGAGCTGCAGGAATATATTAAGATAACAGCTCAAAAAATGTATCTAGAGGTAATTGAAACATGTAATGTAATTGAGTTATAAGTAACTTAAAGGTTACAAAGTATTTCTCCCGCCTTTTTCTCATGCCTTCGTGGTGTAGTTGTCAGCACGCTCGACTCGTAACTGAGAGGTCCGTGGTTCGATTCCCGGCGAAAGCGTTCTTCATTTTTCATGTCTCCTGCTTCCGGAATAACCTAATGTCTCTGCACTGGCACCTGAACTATAAAGGTGGTGGATGATGATTCTCCACCACCGGGATTTGGCGATTGGGGTCCCCTAATCCCCAGTCGCCCTTTAAAAGGGGGAGTATAAAAGGTATTTCTCCCGCCTTCTTCGCATGCCTTCGTGGTGTAGTTGTCAGCACGCTCGACTCATAACCGAGAGGTCCATGGTTCGATTCCCGACGAAGGCGTTGCTCATTTTTCATGTCTTCTGCTTCGAAATAAACATAATGTCACTACAAGGTTTAAATGCAGTTTCAAATACTTAGGTTTTTGTGAATGTTAGAAGTTTCGTAGCAGGTAAGAGTCAATTACGACGTCTCTGGAATCCAAACCATGGATCTTCCAACTGCAATATGTACGTGGTAACCAATTACACCTCGAGAGCATGTATGGGAGAATGAGATTATTCCGTATATGCTATCGCTATGAAAGGATGATTGAAGACAGACGCAGTTGAGGAATTATCAGCTAAGACATTTTAACTAACTTCTAAATTTTCAATTGTGATCTTGTTGGATTCAAGTCATGGATGTTTGGGTTTGCTAACATGATGTGGCAACCATTTACGTTCCCAACGATCAGCAGTCAATGGAATAATTGCTTATAAATCTCAAAATATATGTCTTTAAATTCCATTATACGGTAGTACCTTGGTATACGTCCGTTTTGAAATGTTGCAATTTTAAAATCTGCATCATTTATAAAACGCAATACAATAAATACTGAATGTTTAAAAGAAAGATATGATAAACTTTAAAAGGTAATATAATTCATCGAAACATTAATTTTCCAATAGTGATGATCAAAAATTGTATAATTAATGATTATAAATGCACCACAGAGAGACAGCATATCAGCGAGGTGCAAATCAGCAAGCATAACTGCTCCGAGGCTTCAAGTTTTTAGGTGACTGCTAGGTATATGATTGACGAGAAATCCAATATATACTTTCCGACTTTATGGGGCGGGAGGAAGTATCATATTTTTTCTGATATTCCTACAACCATCGGATAGAGTATGTGCTCCAGCACGGTGAAGAACAAATTGCGTTTTGACAAGATGTAAGAAAATATGAATGCTATTTTTCCGGATCGTTGAGTACAGGAATAGGGTCATACACTTTGTATCCCACGATCGTTCGATCTAGTGAATCTAGCTTTGTTTTGGGGATGTATTTCAGGACTGTCGTTCTCTTGAATCTGGTGAACTCTTCAGCTTCGAAAACAACTGCACCACGGCCAGAATTTCTAATGATACTACAGCTGTGTTCGAAGTTCGAGCTGCATTCAAGAAAATGTTTGGAAATCGGCCTTGTATAAGCCGTTGTCCTTTCAAGCAATTACTATAATTATATTTTGCCTTTTTTACATTTACGTCTTATCTGTTTGACTTTATAATTAAGGCTTTATGCTTCATTTCCGGATACGCAAACTGTAACAGAAAATTATTTTGCTGGTGTGTTCTACCTTTACATAAAGTTTTCCCCGTATTTTGCTAGCATCGTGTGTAAAATAATGAAAAGTTATGAGCATTAGGTTATTAGAACTTTTTGAAAATCTTTCAAGTCACTCCGTGCTCCATCCGTATGCAATCTCCCGTTTTGCTCTTCGGTAACATATGAGAAAGAATAGTTATTTCCACCTTGCTTTGTAAGTGTGTTGCTGTCATTATTCCAAATAAGACACATGAAGCAAAGTTTCTAAGTAGAATCTGGCAAATTTCACATGATAACACTGAAATATCGTAAGTATTTTTATTTATTCTTTTTTACACTGTGGGGATAAATTTAATTTACTTAAGAGTTAGTTTTATTTTGAAACTATCTTCTCTATTGCTCTTGCTTTTCAACTCACGATTTCTTGCTAGAACGATATTTCAGTTTCGCGTCTTATGCAAAGTAGGCTAGAAAGACACTATTTAAGCTGGTATCTGGGTTACTTCAGACAGAGCGTGTTCCGCCTTTCGGTCACGTTGTTTTGCTGATTTAAGCTTGCTATTTTACGGGTGTGAGTTTTAATTGCCTGTTTATATATGTCAGTGGTAGGCCTAAGAGCCAGCTATGAGTTAAATATTTGTGCAGCATCCACTGGTTATTTGAAATAGGCTTAGTTTTAATTTTGTATTTCTATTTTGAGTTATAACCAAAAGTATTGGATCAGATTGTGAGCACCACGAGTGCCGACTGTAAATAATTTTTTTTAGTTGAACAAAAGGGTCGTTTCACTCTTTTCTCGTGTTATGACTGATCTAGCCAACAAATTAAAGTAAATTTAGATAGAATCTTACAACATAATTACGGACTGGTGACAAAGTGGATCGTTACTGAACACTAACGATCTAACCTCGGTTCAAATCACGATGAACGGACATGGAAGGTTTGTAATTTTTTCTATGTGTGACGTAAATACGAGATAGTTTCTCTGAAGACGTTTTCCACAAAGAAATTTCTTGCCTTAGAAAGGTAACCCAAATTTGCCGCAATCAATTGACCCAGTCAAATCCATCCTTGCTTAGACGATTCAGCGTTTTTATCATCTCTGCTAGACGACTGATCTTACAGAATTAAAAAAGGAGGTAATCTAAAGCTGCCTTCAGTACCTTTGTAAGCGTTTACGAGAACCTGCTGTTACTGAAAAGGATAATTTTTAAAGAACTATATTACAAAGCGTATACTTGTAATAATATTTGTGAAATAAACCAAATCAGGAATTTTTTAAAAGCTCCAACGGAAAATTCAAAATTAAATTTCTTGAAAGATAACTTTTTTTTGATTTTTTATTATCTAGTACATATTCTTTTAATCTCTTAGTTACAGCAATTTTTATATTATTGCAAGTTAATTAAATCAGCAATTTGTAGCAAATTTTTGGCGATAAATTCGTACGTATAGTGAATAATCTGGATTATTTCAAGTATCTTTTACATGACGGGACTGTCGCTCATTCTGTATAGTTACACTCGATTTAAGGTGAATTTTACGAGGGCTCGGATCATTTTATCTGAACGCAGCAATCAAATAAATATATTTCTTTCCAACTAGCTTACCGCTGCTTCCTCTAATTGTGCAAAAGACGGTAAAACCCGGCTATAACTTCTCGAATTACTTTCGGAAAATTAAGAACTGGAATTAGCCATTTTGTTCTGCCCGCTCAGCTGCATTCGGCAAGGAATTAAACATTTAAAAGCAAAACTCTCGGAAACCAAAGCACGCCTGTAGTCCTCTTGCATTTGTTCCAAAACTTATTCCGCATAATATATTTTTTTTCTTTATTCTACTCATTAAATCGGTAGTTTCGAAGGCATGACTGTAGTTTGATTGGCTCATGCTTAGATGCTTTAATAGTTAACTTGCAGAGGAATATACATATTGTTTCGAAGGAACTTCTCATTAGCGAAAGTTATTTATGGGTGAAATTCAGTAAGTGCTCAAAAGTCGTCATTTAAAGAAGTTATTCCAAGTGAAGACGCATTTAAACTTTCAGCGCTTCGTTTCTGAAGATTCCATTTAACGACGATGAGACTGTATTTCGTTGCTGTATTTGAATGAATGGTGCTTTGAAAGGAAAATTTAATTCAAATTATATCAGAATGTAGAAACCTCAGTGTTGCTCATACCAGTGATTTGGAAAGGAAAGCTTACATATTTTAACTTAATGACTTTTCTTCTAAGTAAATATGTAAGAAAGGAAGGAAAATGTAATTAATACTAGTTAAATATTTAAATACAAGATACCATACAGAGGCTGTTCATACAATTTTTAGACGATGTATATCGTATTCACAAAACTAAATTACATACAATTCTTGTGTTTTAAATGTTCTATTTGACATCCTTTATTCTGAACTATCTTTCGACACCGCAATTTCCAGGATAATAATGCCTTTTGAAGTGTCAGAAGAGGTATTCTATCCCATTCCTCCCGAACAGTTTTCCAGAGTCCTGTTAGGGTTTTCGGAAAACGTTTGGATAATGCAGGTTTTAAAAGTCCGAAAGCACAAACATCCATAGGTGACACATCGGGAGATTTAGTAGGGATATCAGTGAAGGGCCTTGATAGCAGTTTTTGTTCCATTTCTTCTAGGAAATTTACAGTGGATTTTGATGTGGGACTGCTAGCTTTGTCCTGATGGATTCTCACAGATAGATGGCACTGTGGTTAAAGCGCTGGTATTTCATTCAGAAAAATTGGCGATAAAATATGTTCCTGATAGTATTTGGAGTCAATCTTGACATTTTTTTGCACTCTTTATTTTTAACATGCCATTCTAAGAAAAACCAGCAACAATCATGAATCCCTTAGAAAAACTTTCTTTCGATTCTTTGAACCATATACTTAAATTTTTTTCTTCCCTTTTATGATACTAAATACCTCTTTTTTTATTACAATCATTTAAATGCACCCACGCTTCATCTATTGTGACAATTGTTTTCCATTTTTCTTTGGATAAGTGTTTCTCATATAGAATTCTGCAGCGTGTCCCGCGTTGAGCGATAGGCTTTAGAAGAAGACGATTCACATTGCGATTTTTCGCTTTTTTAAGATTTAAATCAACGTTTATCATTTTGTTTATAGTGGACACCGAGAATTTTAATGACTTTGCAACTGTCCTTTGACTAGGGGGATTTTCTTTTAAAATTCAACAACGTACCTTTGCAATAGTCGAAGATGTCCTTTTTTTCCTTGGATACTTGTTTGGAATTTTTGTCCCACTTGAGGCTCCAATTTGGCGTTTTTTTCTTTCTTGTTGATGATATTACCTATCGACGCTTTAGATATCACAAACCCATGACTCTCACATCATTTTTGGGTAACGGAGTATGTATATTTCTCTTCAGAAAGAGCGTAAATGTAGCCTTCGAACCACTGCTTTGTTACATTCGCTATTTTGAATAAAAACAAAACTTTCCAGCCACAGACGATAATTTTGACTTTTAAAAACATGGTACAATTGCAATTACTTCTTTTGCAGCAAACGAGTTTTTATTATCGCTTACCAAAAGCGTCCAAAAAATGTGCGAACAGCCTCTGTATTACAATGTAGAATTATGGATAAAAGGTTACATTAGGCTACTTAAAAATAGCAAGTCGGGTAAGAGCTATCTGCGTAAGAGGACGGGTGTTTTCAAGGAAGGCATTTTAAGAGAAGTCGGCTGTTATTCATAGTAAAAAGAAAACCCGAAAATGAAACCTATAGTTAACCTGTTTCCTAAGATCGAACCAGGTCGGAAACACAGCATTCTTCGAACTTATTCTCTGGAACACTGTCATCCACAGTCATTATTGTCTAAGTCGTCGTTTTTAATTAAAAATATTATCCTTAACAAGAAGCAAAAATTGTTTAGTATGAAATGCAAGACAGCCATAATGCGTGTGTCAGTGCAAAGTCATTAATATACAGTAGATTGCTATTAGGCTACCAGGGCCTGGCGAGTTTACCGTTCATCTGCTAATGGACAGATAGGAAAGCAAGAAAATAAAATACTATATGCAGAATTTACGCGGAAATCGAACCTAAACTCCAGAATGCTGTCATTATAAAGTTATTTAATTTGTTTAATTTTGAGACAAATGTAATACTTATTTGTTCAGTTATATTATAATATGTTTTGCCACAAATGAAGGAATTAATGATTTATTAAATTTAATCTGAAATCTAAAATATTTTCACAAAATCGGCTAAATGATCAAAAAGGATTTGCGGGGAATTATTTGTAATTTTTGCGGTGAACTTGTGGATATGAAATATGGAATAGACCACAAAAACACATCATCAGGTTCATTCACGGTTTGTTTGTTGAAGAAAGTAAATGTTAGAAACAAAGAGGGAAAAAAATAATTGAGAAATGCCTTCAGCCCATGAGAAATAAATAAATAAATTAAATGAAAATCTGAATAGTTTCAGATTTTAAATTAGGTCCAAAGGATTTTTAAACATTTTGTGGGCTACCTTTATTTATTAAATATCATGTTCTTCGCACTTAAACCATAAAATTCATTTAAAGAATAATATAGCAAAATAATTTTTAACTGAGCATATCTTTAGAATTTCCTTTACACAGTCTCACGCGCAGGAGATCAAAATGTTTTTTCTGTACAACGTTGCCATTGTTCGCTTTGAAATTTTTTGAGTTTTTTAATCAAAAATTCATTAATGTTTTACAAAATATGAAATAGATAATAAAACAAATTCCAAATTTCAAATTTGGGCTTCCAGATGCCCATGTTCGCAGCAGGATTACGCCATTCGAAATTCGATGGCTCCAGGTACCGTCGTCTTATCACAATACAAGAAACATACATACATTTATGCACATTCTTCATTACTTAATTTCTTTAAATCTAATACAGGGCTGCAATATTTGTTGGCAACAGTTTGAAAAGTGAGCCGATATTTAATGTTTCTGACGCAAAATCGCAAAACGAAAACAATAGTCTTTCAGGGACAAAGCCCCTTTTGACTAATAAAAGTTGATTTTAATGAATATGCTAGATTAACGTGCTATGCAATATAACAATGTATTATCGATATAAAAAACTTCCTTTCTTTTAATACCTATTTTCATTATACAAGGTTTGTAAAGAAAATTATTCTGTTACAAATGATTGCAGAAAGCAAAGTAAATGTCTGCTATTTACGCGTGGTACATCAAATTAAACTTTTACTATGCATGCTTCTTATTATATAGTACAGATTCTCTGCGTAAAATTTTGACCCGTTACATACATTCAGTCCAGAGAAACTGAGACAATGTTTTCCTTACCTGTTCTCTAACTTCGTCGGACATCAATCTTCCCTAATCTATTTCACCTTTTCTCTTCTCGTTAGCTTTCGTACGAATGTGAGTTGCGGTAAAAATATTCTCTTTTTCCACTGTTGCTTCCAACTTACTCAAAATCTGCGTTCTCCATGTCGTCGCAACAATCATACCCGGTATACAACAAGGATTGAAACGGATGTACTTTGTATCACCATAGGATCACACAGAATATCTCTAATTTGACAAGAAATTTGGAAAATCAAAATCTCATTTGATGTGTGATAGGTACGATAGGTGATATACTCTATTAAATTTTTTCTACAGTAGTTTGTAATAAAAGGGTTCTTTGATTGCTCAAAAGTTACTCTAATTTGCTATTTTCTGCTTATGGGTGGTGCTGTACAGTACCTAAGAGTACCAAATAGTATGCAACTTCCTTTTTTATAAATATGGACACTTTATCTGTAACGATCCACCAATTAATTAAATTAATGATTTTAAATAAATTACATTTCTATTTTAATCGGTGCCTTCACGCATGGATCACTGTCTCAAATGTGGACTATCCTTACTTCATACTTCTGCTTGTGTAAAACGTCATGTCTTGATTTAGGTAATGTTTTGAGCCACTATATGTAACGTGAATCAAAGGCAGGATTGTATATACATTAAGCTACTCCTATTAAAATTCTAAGTAATTGTCCAAAAGCAAAATATTAATCGAACGAAATCTGAGCTGAATGATTTAATGTGTGAGAATTTCTAGCGTTTCTTTCATTTTCTGAGGAAAATATGCAATAATAGCAAAGATGTTAGATCGAAGACTCCAATTTTGGACTCTCTTATTTAATTTTCTGTGCAAAAGTAAGGGCGACAATTGAATTTCTAATTCTTTCACTCCATTCTGCATTGAAGATATATGGCGGCGACCTTAGAGTTGGGACATTTCATCAAAGAGAATCATTTCCCAACTAAGCGAGCCGCGAAATATCTGAAAAACACGTTGCGTTCGCTCGGGAAGGGAATTGCAGCGATGTTTCGATCATAATTCTATGTCAGTAAGAACCCACTACAGATAGATTCCCGGAAAAGGATGGTTTTCCATCATGCTGTCACGCGCTTAAAATTCACGAAAGAAAATTTCCAATTATTGGCGCTGGGGTGAAAATTCGAAACATTCATCAAGAAGCGAAGGTAAGTGTCGAAAAAGAAAGTAATTACACTGCAAAGATGCAGAGTCCTGTCGACGGGTATGAGTTCTGGGACTTTTCGAGGGCTTTGTGTTAAATGGGCTTGGAATACGGCCTCTTAATGTTAGTAATTTTTTTTCCTGTTTGTTGAATCTACCTATGCCTAAACATACTTATCAAAGCACATAAATCGTAGAAGCTGGGATATTATCACGGTTGAAATATAAATAGAAATATGATTTTGCATTTTTGTATATTTACAGCTTACTTTTCTATCAAATGACATAGATCAAAGTAAAATGTACTTTGTTGAAGTATCTCCCGTTGTAAGCATCGAATGCTTATAATTGCAATGTTAATATCATCGCATATTGTGCAAGACTTTTGTTGGTGAATGATGTCAAAAATAATACATTACTGGTGAGTACTATATTATTTAACGGTAATTGCCTTCAAATTGAACAATATTTGTAAAAGCATTATATACGGCATGTTCTTTCTCTTCTGAATACTTTTAATTTACGGTAGCGATGATGTTATTCTCAAGATTTAAATCTTTGCAATTACCGCTGCAAGGCTTATTTGAATAAATACTCTACTTTTATGTTGAGCCTGTCCTACAGTTTGGTTGCTTCTATCAGCCTCACCAGAAAGTTCAATTATTTGAGTTTTGAATAACGAGCGTAAGTGTAGATTTTGACAACGATATTAGCAATGCTGCTTATACCACTGTAATCTACCACTCTGTTACTTTGAACTAAGCACTTCAAGGCCGTTGCCATCTTCCCATTTGTGATTGTGACTCGTGTTGTCACCAATGCTCATTATTATTTTCTTTACGTCATTTGAAACTGTAGTTCAAGACAGACTTCATTCGCGTGTGTATCACGAAAGGAAACACGCTACACGGAAATGAAGCGGAGAAAAAAAAATTGAGCGAGTGTTTTTTTTCCTCAGCTGTTGTATCCATGATTAAAAATCAGAGTCAAATAGGGTGGCGGAAAACCTTCATTTTCCTAAGTTAAAGTAACAGTCTATAGCAATCCAAACTGGTTTCTTTAAGTGTTTTCTCGCTTTTGTTAATATTAACCCTTAAAGATATAGAATAATGAGAAACAAATTATTTGATAGCATTTATTTCATTATATATGTTGCACATATTGCGATTTTTTTCATTTCTAGATCTCGCAAGAAACGGGAATTAATATATTACAATTGCAATTGCACCTACAAATATTACAGCGAATATATTCTTAGTTGTTTTACTCTTGTTTGTATCCCTTAGTATTCTAAACTCAAATTAATGAACAGGAATGTTAAGATATTAAAGAAGTGTGAGGCATAAACATAAATTAGATTTAATTTATAGCCAGCGCATAAGTTAATTGAAATAATATTTCACTCATTCTACCGATAATCAAGGGCAGACCCTCAATGAAAATATTAGATATTTATATTATAAAGAAATTGTTTTGCACGTAGAATCAGCTTCCAATTTCATGAGGAAGATGGATTAAGTGGGTTACGGATTACACGTGTATCGTCTAAAAATGCTAAATTCGTGTATTGAGAAATGGTAGAAAATTACTGAAGTGCTGGTAAATACCATTCTTTAATCCAATTCATAACTTAGAAGGTATTACTCCCACTTTCTTGGCGTGCTTTCGTGGTGTAGTGGTTAGCCCACTCGACGCGTATTTGAGAGGTCCATGGTTCGAGTCCCGCTGAGGGCAATGCTCGTTTTTCAATCTCTCCTGCTTCAAAATTAAAAAAAAATGGCTCTACAAACTTAGTTCTTTTAATCCTAGTAGGTTTATTCTACCATTATTACAAGTTATTTCTGCTCTGTGTACTGATTTAATTTAAGTTACCAAACGAAATGATGCTTTTCTGAAGGTAAATTATTAATAGCATTTTTCTGTTAAGCATCCCCCGGGTTATTTCTTTGTCAAGCAATTTTTAAATGTCCATGGATTGAACATAATTTTAAATTAACTGTGGGCATCGTACCTTGTATTGCCACGGTAAACTGATATCTTTTAATAAAGAGCTTTAAAAATTGTTTTTATGTATTTCAGGGGAAAACATTGATCAAGTAAAATGGAAAAAAGAAGCGAAAACTGAAAAAAAAATCATATTCTGTTTTTTCTCTTAATATTTGCTTTAATTCATTGCACATGTATAATATCTCGAAAGCATTGGAACTACTGAATAATTTAGTAGAGAAAAGAGCCGGAATGCACAGAGATAGTAAGTTAATTTACAAAAGTGCATTACACTTCGTATTCGAATGCTGAAAAAAATGCATAACTATTTGGGATGAGAAGATAATAAATTGTTTCTTTATATTTGCGTTAAACATGCTGTTGGAGCTTTTCATTCTTATGAGTTTGTGTATAGGTTTTAAGTTCAATACCCAATGATAAGTCAATATTTGGATAAACAATTCTCAATAACATGAATGTGTAAAGTTTGTGACAACATGATAAACACAATATATATACTGTAAAATAGGTGTTCAAATCAATCGTAAATAGTGACCATGAGCTCCAACAGAATAATTAAAGTTGCGTTGTGTCATAAAACAGCAGGGTCCAGTGTTCTAAATTAAAGTGAAAACATTACAAGAAATTAAAATTGAATATAGCATTTATTTAAGATACTTTGAATTAATACAGAATTGTACATGGTGGCGGTGTAGTGGAAAAGTAATAAATATTCATACCAATTCCAACAGGGAATTTAACATTGTAGACATACGAACTTCGGCCAAAGTCATTGAGCTACAAAATGTGACGATCCAAACAGTGAATTGACTTGGAGAAATACATTGTAGATATGGTAACTGGTTGTAAACATGGGTTTATCTAAGGAGAGAAAAAAAAATATATATTAGTTAAGTTTGGACATTTTCGTCGCCCTCCATAGTATCATTCTCTCGTCTATTTCTTCCGACATCGATGTTTCTCTGATAACGCTGACGTTTTCAGCTCCGTCTCCTTCCGTCAAAATGGCTGCATGTCAATCTCCCGTCCATTCTCCTCGTCAGCAGCTCCCAAGCCTTTTTACTCGAAACGCCAAGACCGCTTGATTGGCGATTTTTGATGGTAGTAAAACCGCCAACAGCCCGGCAACCCCAGGGAAAAACCACGCAGGAAGGTGCAGTTCAAGGTAGAAAGAGCTCCATGAATTGGCGGCGAATCGCTGCTAGCCTCGACGAGGGGTCCCATTCCAGCGTAGGAAAACCCTGCGAGTAAGCAAAAACAACCCGCCAACCTGACCCTGCGGCAGAGTTAGTGATGTAGAAACTAGCCTCTCCGCAGGGTGCAATTTTTACTAATGTTGACAGAGGTTTCACAGATGACCGTCTAGCGGGCGAAGAAATGGAAAACAAAGCTATAAATCTCTTTGGAAGGGCAACGGACTGAAATCGAAATTTTAAAGGGATAAGAGTTAATTATAGAATTTACAACAAATTAATTTCAATACTGATAAGTACTTAAATAAAAATGTAATAATTTCACAGATAATTTTCTTGGGTTTATTCCGACACCAAACACGACCACCATAGTAAGAAATAAAAATTTATTTCATTAAAAATAAAAAAATACAGTATAAAATTTTTTATATTTT
>KK119862.1:43023-74129 GCA_000611955.2 Stegodyphus mimosarum
AAACCAACAACAACTCTAATCCAAAAAAAATAATCACAAAAAAAAACACGAGCAATACAATAAAAACTTACAAATAAACACTCCAAAAAAAACAGAACTCTAACACGAGCAGAGGCGTGTTACTCAAAACAGGCCTTCAATAACAAGAAATTGAACAATCACCTGCGTGCAAAACACCTTCACCCACCTCAAAAGGTGAAGCAAAACTAAATAAAAACACAAGATAAAATTTCTACCCGAAACGAGATACAAACGTGTTCTTCTTAAATCAAAGCAACACCCCAATACATAAGTGAAAACTACCACTGTAAGTAACGTAACTTAACTAACAGTTGAACTTAGGTTATTCAACAAGCCCACAAATGATAAAACTAAATAAGTAGGCAAGTGTAATCGACCAAAACACAACATACACGTGTGAGCAAGAAATAACAACCAACTACTCAAAATTAATAAGCCGAAAGACACTAAGGCGTCCCTTAGTAGGGTAAGCAAACAATTTCGAAACATTAACGTATTAACGTGAAGGAAAACAAAGTGGACCAGCCACTAAGCTCTCAAAGAAAAACAAACCAGGATATAAAGAGTAGTAAGTTGCAATTCCTGACAAAACATGAACTAGATAAGGTCAAACAACCCAAGTCAACAAAACAAGTCACGCAGCGCAACAAAAGAAATAAACAAACAAAACTAAATAAGAACTGTTACAAAATCTAGAACTTCAATTAAGGCAGAAACTTTCCTACCCTACCAATATGTACAACAGTATAAAGTTCAATTACTCGTTACAAATCCATGAGCATCTCTGGGCCTTAAATTGTAAGGCAATTGTGTAGTAGTGTCACTAGGTTGACCAGCAGAAGAACGATCTTGATCAGAGATCTCTAAAGTAGGAAATATAATTCTTGCTGGCACCTTGGTTAAACGATCAACATGTACCACCTGTCGTGTGTGTGGTTTAGTCACTAACTCTATCCTGAAGTTAACCTTTGATAACTTCTCAACAACTCGGTAAGGACCCTTGTTAAATTTACACAGCTTCCTAGCCGTTCCTGGCTGTACTACAGGAGTGTATAAGTAAACTGTATCACCTAGCTGTATGTCCTTATGATAAGCTTTTGACTCTCTAGTAGTTTCTTGTTTCTCAGCTGCAGTAGTTAAATTTGTCTTAACTACCTGAAATGATTTTTGCAGTCTGACGAGTAAATCTTTCGCATAAGTTTTAGTATCATCATAAGTCTTAAATTTAGACTGAGTCAACATATCCACTGGTAACGTTAAATCTCGGCCATACAAGAGAAACGCTGGGCACTCATCTAATGCCTGATGCTTTCCAGTTCTATGTGCTAATAAAGCAAACGGTAAATGCCTGTCCCAATCTTCTTGAGTTTCAGAAACCAAGTGACTTAATGAATTAATAAGAGTTGCATTTAATCTTTCTACGACCCCATCTGATTGTGGATGATAACTTGTAGTGGTGTGTTTACAAATTCCTAATTTCTGATAAACTTCATTAATAGCCTGTGATATAAAATTGGTACCTCTGTCTGTGATTATATGTTGTGGTACCCCATGAGAAGCAATAAACAGCTCAAGTTTCTCAATTATGGTTTCAGATGAACAATTTTGTAAAGCATAAGCCTCTGGCCATCTCGTGAAATAGTCTGTAATAACCAATATATATTTATGTCCAGAAAGTGTCATGGGCAGAGGGCCTACAATGTCCATGGCTATACGTTCAATAGGTCTATTTGCTATTGGAACTCTCATTAATGAAGCTTTGTGTGATGCCTTAAAACCACGTTTCTGTATACAAGAATGACAAGATTTCACATAATTAAGAATTTGCTTATGCATGTTTTTCCAAAAGAATGCTTTCTGAATTCTATGAAGGGTTCTATGAAAACCAGAATGAGCAGCTACAAGTGAATCATGATTTTGTTGCAGAATTTTTGGAACTAATGTTTTAGGTAACACTATTCTGTTTTGTTTTTGCCAACGAGCCTTAGGATTTTTAAATTTACAATACAAAGTATCATTTTCAATGAAGAAGATCTGTGAAGGAGGTTTTGGAATTCTATTATTCTCTAAATCTTCTTTTATTTGCATACAATAAGGATCAACAGCTTGTTGTTCTTTAATGGTGTGTAAAAGATCAGGGGTGGTAGAAGTTTGTACTTGTTCAGCCACATTTACAGATCTGGATAAATAATCAGCAGTGGAATTTAATTTTCCTGGTTTATGAACAATTTTGTAGTCATACTGAGACAACCCCATTATCCAGCGAGCAATCCTAGATGTTGGATCTTTTAACTTTAATACATGGGAAAGTGAAGCCTGATCACAATAAACTGTAAAACTTTTGCCTAAAAGATATTGCCTAAAATGAGCAGTAGCCCATACAACAGCCAAAGCTTCCTTCTCCACAGTGCTATAATTAATTTCAGGACCCTTTAGTTTTCTACTGGCAAAACAGATAGGGTGTAAAAATTTATTCTCATCCTCCTGACCTAAAATGGCTCCTAGAGCATAATTTGAAGCGTCAGTACACAAAGCGAAGGGTTTTGTAAAATCTGGTAAAGCCAAAATAGGCTGAGTTAAAAGTTCAGCTTTTAAGTTGTCGAAAGCCTGTTGAGCCTCATCAGTCCATTTAAAGGTTACTTTATCTTTAGTCAGTTCAGTTAAAGGTAAGGCTTTGTGAGCAAAATTTTGAATAAATCTACGATAAAATCCTACCAGACCTAAAAATCTTCTAACTTCCTTTCTATTTTTAGGCACCTGAAAACTACTGATAACCTTAAGGTTTTTATCATCAGGCTGCACTTTACCTTGAGATACTTTATAACCTAGATATGTAATTTGGTCTCTGAGAAAATTGCATTTAGAAGGTTTCAGTTTTAAGTTGTGTGCAGTAAGTCTATCAAATACAATTTTTAATTTGCTTAAATGTTCCTCGAAAGTATTTGAAGCTATCACTATATCATCTATATAAATGCCTATCTGTAAAGGCGATAGATTTGCCAAAACTATTGACATCAGTCTCTGAAAGGAACTGGGCGCATTACGCATCCCGAATGGGACTCGTGTCCAATGATAATGTCCAGAAGGAGTAGTGAAACCACTTTTATAAATATCATCAGGGTGTATTTTCATTTGAAAGAAACCTGAAGTTAAATCTAATGTGGAAAAATAAGTAGCATTCCCTAAACCTTCAATCAATTCTATCATGTTAGGTAATGGAAAACTATCCTCAACTGTTTTCTCATTCAATTTCCTAAAATCTGTTACTAAACGATAACTCCCATCTTGCTTTCTAACTAAAATCACAGGAGCAGAATATGCACTATCACTTTCTTCAATAATTTTTGCCTCTAACAGCTCAGCAATCTGCTTATCTAATTCTTGCCTTAAATGATAAGGAACTCTGTAAGGTTTCTGTCTGACAGGAATGTTGTCTTTTAAATTAATGTTGTGTAAAATTGTATCACAACCAGTAAGTTCAGTGACAGAAGAAGCAAAAATGTTTTTGTACTGATCTAAAAGAATCATAAGTTCATGTCTCTGTTGTTCAGGTAAATGACTTAAGTCAAACTGACCTCCCCAGGGTTCAAACTGCTCACCAGTCTCAAGACTCGTAGAAAATACTGGCTGAATATCAGGTGTTTTAACATTAACAGGAGCCAAGGTGGCTAGTTTCATACCTTTGTTAATGTGTACAATATCAGGAGAGAAATTTGCCACTTTAATAAAAAATTCATTTGAACGTTGTTTACTATTCACTGAACGTGCTACACTGAATTTGGCGTGCTGATGGTGAGGAAGAGGTTCAATAAGTACAGAAGGTTGAGAAAAAGGTAAAAGGGAAGTTGAAACTTTTAGAATATTTTCAGAGAAAGGAGGAAGTTTATGCTTTTTCACAGAATAGCAAAAGATATCATTAGTCGAGTTATTTGGTGACATGCAATTAATTGAAGCATCAGCACTTGGCGCAGACATGTGAAGGTGCAAAGGCACCAATATGTGTGGACCTATCAAATTTGATGAACTGAAATCAATACAAAGTTTGTTTAGACTTAAAAAGTGTGTTCCTAAAAGTGCACCATATTGATCAGATAAACTATCAATAATAAGAAATTCAGTTTGAAAAATCTGATCCTGAAATTTGACAGGTAACAAAACTTTTTCCCTAACTAACACTTTGTTGCTTGAAATGCCTTTTAAATAAGTTTCACATGTTTCAATTTTTACTTTCTTGCCAAAACATTTCATATACCTAGCATTTAGTAAATTTACAGTAGCTCCTGAATCTAATAAAAATTTGAGTTTATTACCCAAAATTGAGCCATTTACTATAGGAAGAGGTGCTTCACCTAAAGAAACTGAATACACTGATGGTACCTTCAAAAGGGCTTCATGGGATGAACTGAAGGAATTGCTCTCCCTACCCCTTACTAGTTTAAATTCTGGTTAAAAACTGGAGCCTGAGGATTTAACTGAGTAGTGTTCCTCGAATTAACCTGCCCTGCAACCTGGTGTGCGTTGGGAGTTACACTAGCATTTCCTAGCTGTCGAGCATTACCATACTGTCTAGTTCTAACATTGTTGTTAGTACCCTGAGATAGATTTACCATACAATTCCTCGCTAAGTGGCCTAACCTATTACATCTATAACAACGAGGACCAACCTGTCTACTCTTAGCTGTAGACTTAGACATCAATGATTGTACTTGAGTTTGCAAGTTTCCTAACATGTTAGTTAAAGTAACAATGTTTTCCTGTTGTGCTTTAATTGCTGCTGTGAGTTCATCTTTGGAACTATTAGCCTGTGCAGCCTTAACTGTAACACCTGGAGTGGAAACTGCATTCACTTCTACAGAGTGAACATTATTAAGCTCATCTGCATGGGTTTTAAACCAAACTTCTTCTTCTGCTATAGCATGTTTCTTAGCTGCTACATATGTTTTGTGGTTCTGTGGTAATAACAGTCGCCTCAAATGTAAATGAAGGCCCTCAAGAAAAACAGACAAGAGTAAATCAAGTCTCTGACTTTCCACAGTGGGATCTTCCACTTTATCGACAGGTACTGTTTTACAAGAGAGTGCCTCTATTCTAGCAGCAAACTGCCTAACACTTTCTCTAGGCTTCTGAAAGGCTTGAATTAATGCTCTAATATTAGCATGTAAATTTTGAACAGTAGCAAATCTGTCCTTTAAAGCCTCAACCACAATTTCCAACTTAGTCTCATTCTTGAGACGAGGGTTATTGCGAATAAACGCAGCAGCTTCTCCGTCTAATTTCACACGAATAGCAGTCAACTTATCAGAGTCAGCCCAGCCTACATGTGCTGCAACTAAATTGACTCTGTCAAGATAATCATTAAGCTGAGTAGTACCTTCTGCCCCAGTAAAAATGGGAATTGACACCAAAGGATCAGCCCCAAAAGTTGAGATTCTATTTGCAGTTGGCTGAGGATTCCGACCCCCAGTTAAACGGTTCATTACAGGCATTCTAGTTGCCGCTATAGTTAAACTCTTCCTTTTAGTAGGCATATTAACTAATTTAACTCATAAATGTGTAAGAGAATATAATACAATACTACTAATTTTGTGTAAATAAACTACTAATTTTGTGTAAAAAAACTACTAATTTTGTGTAAATAATGTAACACTGGTAAATAGTACAGCAAAATATATATAAGCAAATAGTGTAGCTTAATTACACAATTAACAGCACTTTTAACAGTACTCATAAAAATATTATACTATGAAATATCATTCATATCAATTATCAAAATAAAGAAAATATTACCAGTAATTAATAATAACACTGCCACCACTCTTAGCAAAAGCAATTTTAAAAATTACACTGGACCAAAAATGATAAATTAGAATACATGGCACCTTTTTTGTGCATACCAAATAAAACATAAAATACAAATTGCATATAACAAAATTCGCGAGGTCACGGCACCATTTTTTTGTTGGAGCTTTTAATTCTTAAGAGTTTGTGTATAGGTTTTAAGTTCAATACCAAATGATAAGTCAATATTTGGATAAACAATTCTCAAAAACATGAATGTGTAAAGTTTGTGACAACATGATAAATACAATATATACTGTAAAAATAGTGTTCAAATCAATCGTAAATAGTGACCAAGAGCTCCAACAGAATAATTAAATTTAATGCGTTGTGTTAACATAAAGACTGGTCCAGTGTTCTAAATTAAAGTGAAAACATTACAAGAAATTAAAATTAAATATAGCATTTATTTAAGATACTTTGAATTAATACAGAATTGTACATGGTGGCGGTGTAGTGGAAAATATAAAAAGTAGGCTCATACCCATCCAAACAGGGAATTTAACATTGTAGATATGGTAGACAGACAAACTTCGGCCAACATCTCTGCGATAAACAATTAGACATTCCAAACAGTGATGTAGTAGTGATGTAAACAGTGATACATTGTAGATATGGTTTCTAGAAGGAGAGAAAAAAAAATATATATTAGTTAAGTTTGGACATTTTCGTCGCCCTCCTTCGTATCCTTCTCTCGTCTATTTCTTCCGACATCGATGTTTCTCTGATAACGCTGACGCTTTCAGCTCCGTCTCCTTCCGTCAAAATGGCTGCATGTCAATCTCCCGTCCATTCTCCTCGTCAGCAGCTCCCAAGCCTTTTTACTCGAAACGCCAAGACCGCTTGATTGGCGATTTTTGATGGTAGTAAAACCGCCAACAGCCCGGCAACCCCAGGGAAAAACCACGCAGGAAGGTGCAGTTCAAGGTAGAAAGAGCTCCATGACTTGGCGGCGAATCGCTGCTAGCCTCGACGAGGGGTCCCATTCCAGCGTAGGAAAACCCTGCGAGTAAGCAAAAACAACCCGCCAACCTGACCCTGCGGCAGAGTTAGTGATGTAGAAACTAGCCTCTCCGCGGGGTGCAATTTTTACTAATGTTGACAGAGGTTTCACAGATGACCGTCTAGCGGGCGAAGAAATCGAAAACAAAGCTATAAATCTCTTTGGAAGGGCAACGGACGGAAATCGAAATTTCGAAGGGATAAGAGTTAATTATAGAATTTACAACAAATTAACTTGAATACTGATAAGTACTTAAATAAAAATATAATAATTTCACAGATAATTTTCTTGGGTTTATTCCGACACCAAACACGACCACCATAGTAAGAAATAAAAATTACTTCAGTTAAAATACAATAATCAAGTATGAAAATTTTTATATATTCTCCACAACACCAAAACGACCACCAAAGTCAGAAAATATGGATCCCAAATTTAGCAGAAAAGGGGGCATAAAAAAACATAAATTAAACTTTAAACACCAACTTGTGTAAACAAAACTTTAAAAAGATTGACCTTAAGGATCAACTTATCAAGAGCTTAACATTAACAACCAAGGTTAAGAAAAATAAAACTAAACAGAATTTAAATAGTTAATCAACCAATAGTAAAGAAGAAAAAATTAATTACTCAAGCAACTAAAATCAGCGTTAACCAAAACTGTCAAGAGAACAAATTAAATGACTACAATTACTTTTAAACAAACCAAAGAAACTTCAGTTCAACTACAAAAATTAAAACAAATTAAACTTTAAGTCTGAAGCAAATAAGTTAAATCATTACCTTTAAAACAATTTAAATCACAACTGAAATAAGTAATACATAACAATACTTTTACTTTCTAAATAAATCATAATACTACATTAAGCAACGTGGTTTGCTTTTAATTAAGAAAGTTGAAAGGAAAATATGACATTTGAGGTAATGAAATGCTTATGAAACGGATAATGCAATTTCCTATTTTTTCCATATCTCTTAATTAAATTAAATGTAGTTATAGCACAGAAAATTACCGTAATGTGCATGTACAATAGAATAGTTAAAGTAAATAAAATTGCATTATATCATTAGCCCTGTAACAATGAAATATAATTAGAATACTGGGCACAAAAAGCAATGCAGATAAACGATAGTGGTAAAATATTATGTGCAAATAGAATAGTTCATTGTACTACACATAATAAGATTCGGAATCGAAATTTACAGAAAAGCAAAGGATTGTTATACACACAAACTATTTACATTATTTATGTTCGGGATTACAATAATGTATAATAATAACTATATTAAAATATATAACTCTCTATATATTAACTATATAAACTTCTTATAACAACTATATTAAATTAATTATTATAACAAATGCAAACAATGGTGGATCTGGAATAAGAAATTATGGTTAAGATCTGGGGCCAAAAATTGGTGTTATTAGATAAAGAAGATAAAATAATGTATGCATATTAATAACAGTGCATCATTACACAAAGAATGGGTTTTTTCAATTTCAAGATTTAAGGAAGAAATGATTGAGTTTCTGAAAAGATATTTATATTAACTATTTCCTCATGTGTTTTAATTGCACTCCAAAACACATTTTTTGATAAGTGTGTACAGAAAGAATAAAGCAAATTAGATACTAAATTAATATTCACTATCCTCCCACAAATGTTAATAAATAGATAAAACCTTGTGATCGGAAATATATAAAACAAACTCGGCCAGAACAAGCAATCAGTAAAAGATCATTATTAGCGCCATTAATATTATTCAATAAAACCGTTCTACATTGAATAAATACAATTATTTGCTTTAATGTAAAAGTATGTTATACATTTCCGATACCTTATTCATAGTGTTTTATTCTGATTTAATGAAATGCATCAAAACATTCTACCCTATCATCAGTTATATAAAATTCGCAAAGAATTTGAAAAGGGGTACTAAATTAAATTATCTTACGAGCCGTTTTAGTCCCACCATTGGATAAGATGTAGATCTAGATGAATTAATGTAGATGAATATGCGTGACATGCATATTGGTTTACTATAAGAACTAATCAACAAGCATAATATGCCTTAGTCTATTTTAAATTAATAACACGTTCTCTCATATTGTTTAGAACAAGCTATTTACTTGTAGTAGTTACCTTTTTTGTTCTTGTTTAGGCTTAACTTTGACAAATGTTACCTTTGCATTCACATGATTATTCTGTTATTCTTTTGATATCTTTATAAGGTATTTTCTTCCTTATAATTAAGAGCCTTCATAGTGTAATCGGAAGCAGGTCTGGCTAACAATCGGAAAGTTCACAGTTTGAATACCGCTGTAAGCATCGCTAATTCTTCATGTTTCCAGGCTTTAAAAAGTTTAGAAGGATTCTACATCTTTCGCGCGAGATTTTTCATTATTCAGGTTAAAGCGTATTTTTTTCTTGTCTCTAAAATGTAAAGTGTTTTAATGGCATACATTTTGCTAAAAATGTAAAAAATAAATTTCCTCCTTTGCGTTACAAATGCATATTTAGCCTACAGCAAAATCCAATTATCTGGTATTTTGATTTTCGATTTTTCGAATGGTTAATAACAGTTAATCCAAATAACTGGTGTTTTCCTCTTTAAAAAATGGTCATTCATATGCAGGGTGGCAGAAAGCCAATGAAATTTCCACAGACAGTCCATTAGCAACACCATTTGCAAATTATTCTTCAAGACAGGGAAGTCTTGAAAAAGGCTTTTCTTGCACACTTAATCATGCTTCCCCACCGGCTCCCGAAACTATTACTTACAACAAGGTTCTAAGCCTTTTGTCAGGAAGCTTTCCAAAGGCTTTTTCGATACAATTTCCACAGGGATAACCTACTTTCTAAAACCGTCCTTCACAGTTCTTCCCCACTAATGTTCTTTTCAATTCCAGTGAATAAGACTTTAAAGTTCGTAAGAAATGGTATGAAAAATGCAAATGGCACAAAACTTATATTGAATAGTTTCACAGAACAGGAATCCTTGCTGTGTTTTAATGAATATTTGGAACGCGCTAAACAATTCTTCGAGAATGTAAGAGAGTATGCAGACGCATAGATATGGATATGTCTATTATAAATACGGCATACATTTGTAAATGCGTGGAACGTTTTCGTTGCGCTAATGCATATATAATTGGTTTCTAGATAGGTAAAGTGGTATAAGTCAGATAGCACTGTGTTTGTCTTTTACCATCTGCTTCAGTCGTATTAAAATGTTATAACAAGTTGAAATGAGAGTTGTATATTGATTATGCCACTTTATGATTTGCATTATATCGGGAACTAGAATTGTTTGGAGTTTCTCCAGGCCTATGCTCGTGTTTTAAATAAAACGTCTCGAGAAGTACAAAATATTGATAGGATATGCATATTATTGTGAGGAATATGCTTTTCATTTTGTAGAATATTGCCACTTAAAGCTCAACATCTGCAATTATATTTTCTCACTGTTTGTAATGCTCATTAGGCATAAAATACGAGATTTAAAAGACTGAGTACAGAAAGAACTGTTTCTGACTTTCAAAATTAAAAAGTCTCTTTAAAACGCTTTACCTCAGAATATCCATGAAATGACAGCGTTATATTGATACACCCAGTTCTCATCATCACATATCATCTACGCTAAACTGCTGGAGTTATTTTTCTAATTTACAGTTTTCAATGTTCAATACACATGAAAGTCAAGAATAAGAAAAACCAACTTTAAATCATAACACTTTAATAAATACTGCATGGGTGTAAAATTGTGTGACAGACAAGATAAAACAACGTTTAGACTGTAAAACCTGTGTGTTCAATTATAACAGTAAATAGTACAAGATAATACTCCAACAGTGAAGTACTAACAAAGCGTTGTGTTTAGATTTGGGCAATAACCCGTGCAAGTTTTAATTAAATTTATAAGGTCCAGTGTTCTAAATTATAAGTGAAAACATACAAGTTAAGTTAAATTAAATTTTTCATTTATTAAAGGTAAACAGAACTAGTAACAATATACATTTTGTGGTGGCAGTACATGTGTCGTAGTGAGAAAACAGAGTGCATACCATTTACACTTCAAAGAGGGGATCCCCACAAGAAATCACAATTATTTAAAAGCGTACATTGAAGAAACGTTCTGCCATATTGAATCTAAAAAGGAAAGAGAATGTAAGTTAATATGATGGGCATGTAATGAAATTTTTAGAGCCTTCCGCCCCTTCTATCTGGGCTCTGTCCTTCCTGCGTCGCCATCCATAGGTGGTTTTCTCTCCGCAAATTCTTCAGCCATCTTTCCACTGTTACGTAGACAGAGTACTCGGGACGGAGCAACTGCTTTCTGGTCTGTCAACAACCTTCAGAAAAATTTCCCATCTCATCGTAGATCGCTGCAGGCCCTTTTTCTTCTCCTCGCCAGCCTCTCGTTTGGCGATCCGAGACGGTCCAAATCCAGCTAAGTGCATGGCAACCCTAGGAGCGGAATCAAAACTGGAAGGTGAAGGCAAGGGGGTTGGTTAGACAGAAGTTGGCGAATAATCTCTGATTCCACATTGTGACAAGCGACCCTCCATGGTCATCAACCTGACAAGCAGAAGCTAGCCTAGTTCAGGGTCCCATTTTAGAATGGTGAACGCCTGTAAGAATGCGAATCACCCCGACCCCTCAACCTTGGCGTGGCGTAGCCGCATACAAAACAAGCTGATTCAGCAGGGTGCAGATTTCGCACTTGACGAAAGATATTTTTCAAACCACTGTCTGGCAGAGCAAGCAAACGTCAAAACAAAGTCGTAAATCAGGATTCCCAAATGCAACATAAAAGTTTTTTTGAAAAGAATTAAGAATTTGTTTTTAAATACCAAATTAATAAAAGACCGAAGAAAAATTCTTCAATGGAAATATAATAATTACATAGAAAAACTTTTTATGTTTTCTACAACACCAAACACGACCACCAGAATCAGAAAATATGGATTCCAGCTTACCAGAAAGAGGGGTACGTTAACAAAACCAAATTAAACATTAACACCAACTTGTGTAAGGCAAATAACTTTAAAAGTGTTTTTAAAAAAATTGACCTTAAGGGTCAACTTAACCAGAAATTAAACATTAAGCAAACAAGTTAAGATTAAGTAATAACTAAACAAAAAAATTAAATATTTAACCAAACTACCTTATGGAAAAAGAAAAATAATTACTCAAGCAACTTAAATTCAGAGTTAACCAAAACTGACGAAAAATTAAATGACAAAAATTACTTTTCAACTAGGCAAAAAAAAAATTAAGATCAACTAAAAAATAAAAGGAAATAATAACTTTTAAGTCTGATGACAGAATTAAGATAAATCATTACAATTAAGATATTTTAATTCAGCAACTGAAGTATAGCTAAGTATGTATTACATAACAAAACTTTCCCATTTCTGGGTGTCAGAGTTTATAGAATTCAGGTACTCCTTTTAACCGCATAATGAAGAAATTTCTATCGCAAACACATTTCTGCACATATGTGTATCATATGTTATTTTATCCACAAGGTTCAAATTCCCAGAGCTTTCCATGCGTTTGAATATTTTTTGGATCCACTGATTTTCGAGTGGTAAAACGTCTCAAGAGGAGGGTGCAACGTAGATCTATCTCCTCGTGGTGCAACCTGGGTAACGGTAAATGATCTATAACGTTTGGCATTATGTGATGCTCTCAAAGAAAATTTTCCTTGAGGGTTCTTCAGTGGAATGCATGTGGGACCTCCCAAAGCAAGACAGCTGAATTTATGAACCCCTTATGGGACCAGGATATTGAAGTCTTTATAGTTATGGAAGCAAATCTCTGAACATAGTATGTCGAGTCAAATTGAATAGCCCATTCAACAGGAAGGTTTTAGCAATACGGGTTTTAGGGATTATGAGATTCCATGAAAAATCCTCCATGAAGTATCTCTTATATTAGGCGAATATCCTTAAAGTGCTTTGCCGTTACCTAATGAATCCAACCTAATCAAGATTTTTAGGACCGGAAATCGGAAATTGACACTGTAAATGATTTGTATGATATAAATTGTGATTTAGCATACCGGTATGATGTATGTTTCAGCAGATTACTTAAAGAATGCATTTCCATATGCATAAATCTGTACATAACGTATAAAAACACCGTCAAGTCCTCTTTGCCAATTATGTCCCCCGGGGGGTGACGTAGAGAACTTTGCGAAGTTACTGGTTAGGATCTGCACCTAGGCAGTCTCCGCCACGGGGGTATACAAATTATGAACCTACTGGTTCTGGTGGCTCCGGAAAGGTCACTCATTGGCCGGGCCGGAGTCAGGCAAGTCTTAGAGCAGTATGGTTCTGGTAGCCTGCGAACTGGCCCCGGATTTTCTGGGTAATGGCCCTCTGCGACTGCAGCCAGAGCGATTGGGAGGTAGCAAATCGACGAGCAGTGGCGCCCTGTGTATGCAGGTGCGTTGCACCGATCCCACAAGGTTCTGGGAAAGAAGTTGAATCCCGGTCCCAGTTCTGCTGGGGGTGAGGACTCATAGTGTGATTTAGTTCACGGAGTGAGGAATGCCAATATTTATTTTATCTTATATTGCCAATTGTGCAATATCCGTGAGGAAATGGATGCGAACCATTTAAGTCACTGCTCTGCACTGGGCTCGGGATACTTGTGAGGGAGAGTTCGGCACAAGATGAACGATTGATAGACTTACTGTAGTTTTAGTTTTATTAGGTGTTTCTTCTGTTTGCATTTTTGACTCTTTTAGTTTTATTAGCTGCTTCTTTTGTTTGTATTTTTGATTGTTTCAGTTTAATTAGCTGTTTCTTCTATTTGTATTTTTGACTCTTTTAGTTTTATTAGCTGTTTCTTCTGTTTATATGTTTGACTCTTTTAGTTTTATTTGCTGTTTCTTCTGTTTGTATTTTTGACTCTTTTAGTTTTATTAGCTGTTTCTTTTGTTTGTATTTTTGATTGTTTTAGTTTTATTAGCTGTTTCTTCTGTTTGTATTTTTGACTCTTTTAGTTTTATTAGCTGTTTCTTTTGCTTGCATTTTTGGCCATTTTAGCTTTATTAGCTGCTTCTTCTGTTCGTATTTTTGACTACAGTTTTCTTCGAATATGCCTTTGGAAGTAAAACAGAATCTATAAATAACAATCTAAAGTTGGAATTAGAACTTATATACTATATCGGATTCATTTTGAATTCAATTCATCCAGTTGAAACTAATTTACATGAAACATTCTGCCAAAAAAAATAAAAGTAAGAGTTTATTAAATTTTTATACATCACAAATGTATGCAGATGAATGTTAATAAAGAAGTTTTTGTAGGTATCAACATTTGCTTCAGAAGAAACGAATATCCTTTATGAAAATCCATTTTAATGATTTTATTAACAACAAAAACATCAAAATTAATATGAAAATGTTGAATTATATTTGTAATTTAATTATGTAAGCATAACAATTAGTTGGTAAAATACCGCACACTATTGTTGGCTCCTTTATATGCATTTCTGTAATTTGATCCTTGTTGAATAACACATTTTTCTGATTTCTTAATATTTAGATATTCGCGAGTTCTACGGTTATGAGAAATGCGTAGTATATAGGTTTATGTATAGAAAATAAAGAATTTGACGAAAAATCCCTTTTAGCAGAAATAGCTTTACGAACACTTATATAGCATAAAATTATTCCCGACAAGCAGACGTACTGAAAGAGAAAATTAATCAACGTTAATTTGCACAGGATTTTTATGTAAGACATTTCTTATGTGCTGGAGATAACAGAATTTAAGTATGCACTGTAGAAGAATAGTAACTGATAAATTTCCATACACATAAAATAAAATATGTATTTTTAATAACAGTTTGGTTACGAGTTATTCCACTTTACCTCATAGAAACGTATTTTCGCAGATATAGAAATCATGCAGAGAGTTAAAGGTTTGATTTTAAATGCGCTGTACTTTATATATAATGTGCTTATTATTTCAACGTATGGAAATTTTCTCTGAATGCGTAAAACACGTACGATATTTACTGCACAATAACTGTAAAATATGCTTAAAGTATTCCCAAAGAAACCGTCTGTTGAGTTTGCTTTAACGAATTAATATTCACAAATATAGCTATTTCTTAAATGTCAAATGTACAATATAGAACAATAGCATTGCATATATGCTTAAAACACGGTTCCAACTACTTAGCATATGGGAGTTATACATATTTATCAGTTTGCAAATTGTTTTCGAAGAAGGAATGAGAATTGTAGAGATTTAGTTCTAAAGAGTTATTTGCACGACAACAAATTAAAAATTATCTCATTTCTTCTGCGCTTTAATTTTTTGCAATGCCTGAAACGCATCTTCGGCATTTCTTTCAATATTGCTGTTTTACCTGCATATATAAATGATTACAATTATTCAAATTTTAGCCACAGTTTTTTTTCTTTTTTCCTTGTTTTCCGTTTGTTTTCTTTTCATTTTATCTTTTTTTTTCTTCTTTTTTTAAATATTGATCACAAGTTGCAATAAAAGCAAGGACCATAGGAAGAGCTTAACTTCTAAAATTAGAAGTGCCGGAATCGTATGGAAGACTGTCGAGAAATAAAAAATATAAATAAATAAATAATTAAAATGATTAATAATTAAAAAATTAAATAATTAATTATTAAAATCAAGTTGTTAATGATAAAAATAATGTAACATTAATGATTAGAATAATAACGATATTTTGTACCTCAATGTTTTAGAACTGCGTTGTTTTCTCTTCGTTTTCTTTTCTCCCGCGATGTTTTGTATCACGACGTTTTCACCTTGAGTTGTTTTCTCCGCGACGTTTTCGTCAGCGATGTTTTTGCCGCGGTGTTTTCGGCGGAAATCGATTTTACGCCCGTTCGAGAGGTCGCCATGGTCCCTCATAAGATCACGTTCACAGTATGATAGCTAACAAGATCAGATCTTATAATGTCACCAGAAATGAGGCCATATCCCATTCAATCAAATATGAGATTAAATTATCTGTGCTAAGTGAGTTTATCATCTTCATACCTAAAGTTTAACAGAATAATTTCTATTCGTTCTTCAGCATGAAATGATCGAAACTTTGTACCTGAACAACGGAGATTAGAAATGTGATATTATAATATTTAGTGAGCTAATTTAGCAAAAAATAGAGGTTGGTATACATACATTACACTGGTGTGCAGAAATTAAGGACGAAGTCGAAAAATTAGCATATCAGCTGAACGAAGAGGCAGAGCGGACAGAAAGACCAATCAGGAGATTTAAGTAAGGTGATGTACGGTAGCACATGCGCAAATATGCAGGTAGAAGTAATGGGGGAGTATCTGAGTAGTATAAAGCATGTTGTCGGTGTAAGATCAGTATTTCTGGCAAAGAGATTGAAGGCCGTATAGCAGTTAAAATCACACCGAGTTGCTGCCTCAGCGAGAAATGGCGAATAATCAATCTGTTAGACGACATCTGGATGCTTTTACCCGAGGTCGAATCATTGGGAAGTTGGAGGAAGGCCGCAGTGTGACAAGTGTGGCTGCAGAGTTCGGAATTGCTCACAGCATTGTTTCACGACTTTGGGGACAATTTCAAACTACAGGAACAGCTATCCGGGGATTTAGTAGTGGTCGTCCACGAGGAACCACACCCGCAGATGACCGGTATATTGCCTTACAGGCCAGAAGAAACAGGCGACAGACAGCGGGAGAAATCGCTAGACACACGACACAGGCGACTAGATGACCGATAACGCGTTTTACCGTGGTCAGAAGACTGCACGGTGGTAGTCTGTTTGCACGACGCCCTGTACGGTGTGTACCTCTAACGCCTGCCCATCGGAGAAGGCGTTATCTGTGGTGCCGGGAACACCGGAATTGGAGAGACAAATAATGGGGACGAGTACTCTTTGCAGATGAGAGCAGATTTAGTCTGAGTTGCGATTCTAGACACATAACATCTGGACAGAGCGGGGAACACGCAATAACCCCTTCAACATCATCAAAAGGGACTGTTTTGGATGTCGCGGAGATCTCGTTAGAGCAGACATAATGCTTGGTAGCCGGACCGACCTTCATATCTCCCAAGGAGGTTCGTCACCTGGGACTGCTATTGTAACGAGGTACTTCTTCCTTACATGCGTCTTTTCACAAGGGCTATGGGTCCTCAGTTTCTCTTCATGGACGACAACGCTCCACCTCATCGCACAGTTACTGTCGAAGAGCTGTTGGAGAGTGAAGATATTGAACACATGGATTGGTCGGCAAGGTGTCTGGATCTAAATCCCGTCAAGCATGTACGGAACTTACTAGGGAGACCCGTGGCAGAACGTAACTTATCGCCAGTAACGATTCCGAAACTGCGATTGGTGCTACAAGAGGAACGAGCAACATTGTCTCAACAGCTCATTAACAACCACATATCCAGCATGCACAAATGATGTGAAACCTGCCTAGCAGTCAGGGGAGATCATATCCCCTATTAAAGACCGGATGTTTCTTGCTGGGCACCCATCACAAGGATGTTTCGGCCTTCAGTCACATTGCGCTCCATGCTACGTTTTCAATAAAGCTTCTTTTTATCCCTCTGATTTCTCTTTTAGTAAGTGTTGCTTACATTATTCATGTCCTTACGCATTGAGGATCTTACAGTATTAAATGTGTTGATTTGGAAAACTTTTGTACAAAGTTATATTGAAAAAACCGTCTCGTCCTTAATGTTTGCACACCAGTGTACATTCAACTCCCAATTTACTTGATAATACTAAGAACGACCTCCAAGGTTGTCTCAAAACTTTGGTTAACCAGAGAGTTGGACAAAAAACACAAGAAAGCATTCAGAAGACTGCACGGTGCACTTTACTGTAATCAATTTAACTGAATTTTAAAATAATTTAATGTGGAGAATAAGTGCATTCAGTTAAGTAAAATAAATGAGTTTTCAAAACGAAAATAACGCACTACATATATGGGAAGAACAAATGTCGTTAGAAATAAAATAAAATTACACAGTAAATCTCTGCCGAACGTAGCTTAGTGGATTGTGATTTTGTTCATACCCATTATCCTGGTCGTTTCTATGTCATTTGTTCAAAGTTAGAATTTTATGTATACGAGATTAATTCAGTCGGAAAAACATTTGAGCAGCTGGCCTTTGCATAAAAGTGGAATAGGTAAGCCTGGGCAACAAGAGCTTTCTTCAAAGGAAAGGTTTGAAAGATTCATTCGTCTAAGAAATCACACGTTACATAAAACAGCAAAACCTGAGCTTCGGAATTCTCCTAATTTTCGATAATGCTCCAGAACGCGATGCTAAAGCCCTTACAATATTGCATTCAAATGTAGAGATTTCGTTCCTCCCACTAATACCACTTCCTTAACCCTTTCGCAATTGGAATCTCAAAAACGCGCTTATAGCTGAGGCCGGCAGTCTCTTTCTCGAGTGTCTGTCCGGGGCCAGAGGGTTTTTTAGTATTAAGCCTAAATCTATGAAATACCGAAATATCAACGCGTTGTTTAATAATATTCTGTGGAGTATTTAAACGGTATCATGTATCTGAAACCATATGGACTGTGAGACATATGGTTACTCACACCATATGACTCATATGATATGAATTATGCTACTCTCATTTTGAGTTGACTGTAGACGGTCAAATCTACAGCTACCATATGAGTCATGCTACTCTCATTTTGAGTAGACGGTAGCTGGTCAAATCTACAGTAGCTTAAAAATATATGGATATTACACTGCCATCTTATGCCAAAAGTTTTAGTTTTTAGAACGTTCCAGGACACTGCCACAAATGTGTGAAGACTTGCGCGGAACAAAAAAAAAACGCTCTGGCACGTTCGGCGGGGAAATAAGTGCGTTTCTTACTGTCACGTATATGTGACAGTCGGCGCGAAAGGATTAATCTAACTAATCAGGCAATCAACACCTATTATGCCAGGCATGTTTGCACTGCTGTAAATACAGCGCTAAACAGGGCAATTATGACATTAATGAGATTCTGGAAATAATTCAACATAACCCACCACACATGAATGGTGAAATTCACGCGAAAGCAAGTGAGTTCATCAACATAGAATGCTTTATGGCATCAGCAGTGATCAGGAATTATTTACAATTTTAAAAGAATGATCCCTTGAAGTCTAAGAAAGTGTAAAAATTCTAAGCCAACTGGTGGCGAAAGAATTTCAATTATGGAAGAAAACATCAAAGACTTAATCGAGGATGACGACAGAAGAATTGAATGGTATTATAACACAACCGACTGTGAGGGAAACCATAAGGAAGGAGAAGATAAAGGGCCTTAGATACAAGAACTGTTGTTCTGTTGCATGATTTTGCAACAGAAAGTTACCCAAATTCAGAAAGAAGAGGATATTACTGAGAGGCATTGAAAAACTTTATACTCCTTAGAGTTTCATCTGTCATTGTCCCAATAAAAATAACCGTCTCATTAAAAAGTATCTGTATCCTGAATTTATTTATTAAGCAGTAATAAACTTCCTTTCAATCATATTCTTTCAGATTTTTACATTTAATTGCAACAACATTTAGGACTTTTTAAACTGTGCATGCTTTGATCTCAACCTAATACATTTCTTTCCACAGAAAGTCAGCTTTGCGGAACGCAATTTTACAATGCACGGAATGTATTAATAACGTAATTTTCACATCTAGGAGCTAAACTGCAACAAAGAACAGTATTTACAAGAGCATTTGAACGATGTCTATTAGTTCAAACTCACATAAAGAAATCAATTGAATTTTTTTATTATAGATATATTTATTTATTATAGATTATATCCAATTAAATTACATTTCTTTGTAGCTAAACACAACAACTGCTGTCATTGCCACTGTCCCATGCATTTTCAATTAGTTTTTGCATTTGTCGCTCACACTTTTGCTTTGCTCTGAGCGTCTGAGATATCAGCGAGATGATCAGTTTTTCAAGTAAGTTTTTCATCGTCTTTCAATAAAGACACTTAATATTTCTATTTTAGATAAAGATCACGTAATCCTCCCCTAAGGTATGTTAACTCTTTCAGGAAACGTTTGAGTTTACTTTGAGTAGTATATCGAAAAGTTTCTGTGACAGAAATGTACACAGCGCGAAAAAAATGGGACAGTTCTTTATCTCCCGTTCAACTGGGCCGATTCACAAAATTCAAATTGCGTTTTCTATGTCTCGAAAGCGCATCTTGGATACGTTATAGATTTATATATAGTGCTGTTCTAATATAAATATTTTGACATAAAATCGGTCTTTCCTTGAAATGACATGCCATTTTCTTCCACATTTCGATTCTACGACTCACATTATGCCAAACTACCAAATTTTCTAAACATCGCACGAGTAGATTTGAAAAAATTAGCTCTCAAAAAGTTAGCTCCTCAGTATTAATTGAATTTGATACATATTTATTACTATATCTTTTTTCTTAAACTTACTTGACTCCTTCTTTCACATTTCGAAATTTAGGTTAATTCCAAATAAAACTGGCCGATTTTTTATGATTTATTTTAACCCGCGGGAAATCGCGTGGCGTGTATCATACGCAAAGTCCACAAAAATTGAAATATCCCTAACTTGTGAAACTGAAATTCTGTACTACATTAAGTAGCTGAGTTTCTAGTAGTGAGTGACTTTCAGAACCGCTTTTCTGTTTCCTGTGTGTTTCAGAAAAAGATTTGTCGGTATTTTATTGCGTCTGGGGTGTGACACACCCCAAGCGCCTGTCCACGTAAGTGTTTTTTCTGACTGAATATTTATTTTAAAAAATTATTTCTAGGGTGTAACAGTAAATATTTCTTCTCCCAAGCGATTTTAAAGTATTTGAAATTAAATTTTAAAAGATTTCCAAGCGCATTATGGCAAAAAGAATGACTCCCTATGAATTGGAAATGCAGCAGCTGTGAAACTGATTCGAAATACTTGAAAGTGAAGAAGATTACATTTCGGAATGATGAAAATAGGAATATTTTCTACACTGTTTGGTTTCGAAATAGATAAAGTATTAATGTCTTATGTTCCAAAAAAAAAAAAGGGAAAATCTGTTTTTATGCTTTTAACATTACATAACGATGATGCTATAGATGACACTACTGGAGAAAAGAAAACGCCAGAAATTATATATTTTTATAATACGACTAAGGAAGCAGTGGATATTGTGGATGTAATGGCAGCAAGTTATTCAGTTTCCAGAATAACAAGGAAGTGGCCTGTGGTAATTTTCCTTTCTGCACTGAATATTGCTGCAACAAATGCTCGAATTACATTACTTTCAACTGCTAATCCACCAAGCAGATACAGAAGCAGATATCTGTTTTTTGAGGGACATAGCATTGCAATTAATAAAAAAAATATTAAAGAACGATCAGCGATTGATACTTTACCGAGAAACTTACGTACTTCATGCAAAAGAAGAGCAGAAGGTTCGAGGAATAGTTTAAACGAATATACGAAATTCGAAGCAACTAAGTGTAAAAGTTGTGATGAAGGCCCTGGAGCCAAGGACAGAAGACCGCGAATGCTATATTTAAAATGTAAAATCTTCTGAGCTAACACGTGAATGAATTTTGTTCAAAGGGTAAAAAAATAAAATAAGTTTCATTATGTATTAGAGATGCAATAGAACGTAGAGGTATGATGTTTATTTTGTTATTATTTTCATTTATCTTAATTTTAACTCCCTATAAGCTTATTTTGAAAATTAATTTTTTGTAACCCAAGTCTTATTCGCGTATTATAAAAGAGAAGCTGCTTTAAAACCCAATAAAACTGTTTTTACCGTATTTCAAACATTGAAGTATGTGATAACGCACGCGCCTATTCTAGTAACGTTTCTTGATGTGCCTTCCGTCGGGTTAAAAAGTTATATTTTCAAATAATTTTTATAAATTTTTCGAAAAATATTTCGAATTAGAAACTTTAAAATTTTTACCATCATCTTAAAGTAGATGTATTTCTAAGCATACCTGCAAAAAATTAGAGTTTTTATTCCAAGTTTCCTAAGATATACGTAAATTTATAAATCTGCGCGCTTTGAAATTTGACATAGTTCTTAAAAGCGATAAATACACAAATGTGGTTTACGCGCGCTTGTTAGAATTATTTGAAAGTATGAACGATAACTTTTTTCCGCTCGTCTGCAATGAAGAAAAGAAAAGGAAAATAGGTTACCATAAATTAAGAAGTTCGGCAGGTAAATTATTCTTGACGAAAACTGAAAAAAATAAAAAAAATACTTCAAAATAAATTTTTGAATTTCTCCTTAAATTTCCCTCCACATTTTACAAAATTTAATATTTAAGCATAAATTGAGTCGTAGAATCAAAATATGGAAATACATTGGCATGTCATTTTAGAAAAAGTCCGATTGTGTGCCAAAATACCGATGTTAGAATGATGCTATGTATAGATCTAATATGTATATCCTAAGTCGTGCTTTCGAGCAGGAAAAACGTAATTTGAATTTCGTCAATAGACCCAGTAGAATGGGAGATATAGAACTATCCTTTTTTTTTGCGCAGTGTACCTGAAGTGTTTTTCTTTGGAAAAGTTCATGAAAGAATTTTCTCACCTAAAGCAACTTCTCCGTAGAGAATATAATTAACTACAAATGATATTATATTAGAATCATAAATAGGTTTTACATATAATTACTCAGAAACTCTTGCAGGAGCTTTTTTATGTTTTTAAGTGTGTATTCGTATTTCATTTAAGCCAGCGTTTCTGAGCTTATGGAAAGAGCTCACCTAGAGGCGTGTGGTAACATTAAATGGTGGGGGGCTAGCATATTGAAAAAGATATTATTAAGCATGATTCACTTACTAAAGCAAAACAAAATATATTCTCACATAATAAAAAATACAATACATATTTACCCTGATATAATACACTAATAAGTAGGACTGCATCAGTACTGCAGAATGTATTTAATGATTAACTTATGAATACTAAATTAAAATTATCTTTAACCTTACAGAGCAAAACTTTTCTAAGGAAACTCTAATATCAGAAATAGGCATAGAAATAGCTGCCGTTTTCTATATTTAGCTTCGATTTATGTTCTGTCTTCAAAGCAACCATCGAATAAAATCCGGTTTCACAAGGACAATATTTGAAAAAGGTAATATTATACGCAATGCTCTTGTTTTGAATGCAGAAAACTCACGAACCGTCCTTTCCTGCCCCGAACTGAAAGAATTATTTATAACTAAATTTTCTTTCGATTTTGAAAATTGCCGTGGAGTCTATGAATATTTTTTCTTCAAAAGATGAGAGACCTTCAGGAGTATTTTGAAGTGGATCATTAACCCTTTCGTTATTTGCTACCAATTTGCCATCAGCAAGGAAATACTTCTTAAAATTCTTTGCCAGTATGGCTAAATGATTTCCCATCTGTAGGAGAGAGTACAGAAGAGTTAGCTATATGACGGCAATTCATTTAGCATTTTCAGCGCTTCAGAAATGGTCACGCCTCTCCGATCCATTTTCAAAATAATTAAAAATCAGAAAAAATAAATCAGTATTATACCTACAATTAAGAAAATGTTATCTATGAAATAAAATTAAATAAACATCTACAACTCAAAACTATCAAATCGTAGCGAAGAAAACTTCTTTCAACAAAAGCGGAAGAAAAAAGCATTTATCTAGTGAAAATCAAAGAGCTAACTGATAAAATTACCCTGACCTTCAGAAAAACACCCTAACAATTTCTTAGCCCTCCAGAAACAAGCAAAAAAAGAAAAGAAAAACAGGAAATGAAACACAGATGTGCACTTATCCTTCTGTACTTAATGAGCTCACATGAAGAAAATACTGAGGGGAAACAAACATACAGTTCTATGTCTAGCCCCAGCGGCGCAGTGTGCCCATTCCGGGCTCACCAGCTGTTTGTCGTTAGATATTAGGAAATATATCAAAGTAAAAATTCAAAACTAATATAGGAAAAAGAGGTCAGCATACAGCCTTGAAAATAACAGAGAAATTTCTTTTCAAACAATTCATTTTATATCTTAAAAAAATCTTGAAGATTTCTTTGAAAAATGTGGGTCTTAAAAAACTAAACATAGCTGAAATGTACTGACAGATTTTTGTTGTGATGCCAACTAGTATTAATAAAGAAAGTAAAAAGAAACCGATAGTAATATATAAAACCTTTTCATTCAATTTTCTGTGTGTACACAGGCAAAATTTTAGGTGTGCCCAGACCGGGCACACCGTGCCGCAAAGGGTTAAACATCGTTCACCCTGTGTACTGTAACTACTTTCAAGCATACTACACAAATTGCAAATGGAGATTTTCACGCGTTCAGCTACTTCTTTCGCACTTATTTTTCGTTCAGCACATGGGAATTTCGGCGAGGCGATGATTGATGACTAAATATCGGCACTTTCTGGAGATGAAACGCATATTAATAATTTGCTCGATTATGGTTTAAATTTTAGCACGACATCAGGACAGATTAGTTTTCACCCAAACATTTTCAGCTACTTCGTGCAATTTTTTAGGCTATTTCCGCTCCTTCTTTTTCATCCAACCAAAACGACATTATTACAGGAGGGCGACATGTGTGAGGCAGGGGCCCCCCACACTCGCTTGAAACGTCGTCAACAGAAAGGGAGGAAGAACCAGTTTTTTCAGTATTTACACACTCGGTAGTTCTCCGATTTTGATTAAAGTTACGATGAAAATGAACTGCATGGAGTGAGAAATTTACGTTCTCACAGCCATCTTAACAACTTTTAAAACATTTAGAAAAACAGATACAGTCTTCGCGCGAAAATGTTTCTGCGTAATAAAGTTCTTCAAAAAATTACTTTCAAAAGACCGATTTCGGCTGAAAATCTCAACTTTTTACATTTAACATTTTTGACGGCCACATATTTAGCTATCAAAAGCGACTTTTCTTTTCTTGATATGATGATTAAAAGTTGAGATATACCAGTTTTCTTACAGCAACAAACCGGAAGTTACTGTCTTCTACACCCGAAGTCAAGTTTAAAGGGCATTTAAAGACGCAGTTTTCATCATTTTTTATATTATTTTTTAATTAAATAATTTTAAGCAGTTCAATATGTTTGGAGAATTTGACAAAGTATTTTTATCATGCATTTCCTCATTTGGCAACGTGAATAATTGTGTCCATATGTCTGATTTGACAACGTGAATAATTTTGTATATATGGCACACAGATTTTGTGTATTATTATGCATGATGTAGAGTATATTTAAAAAATTAGGCAAGGATTTAAATTAAATAATTTTTCCTTCAATAGTGCATGTATTTTTTTCTTAATGTTTGGGTGTTGTCTAACATATTTGGCCATATATTACTAGTGAACCAATATTTTTTAATTATTCTACTTCCCTGTATGCTTATGGTTAGAATATATAACATTAAATCAAAAACATGTTTTTATCATCATTATTTTCTTGCCAGTTATGGTTGATATTTTTGTTAATTCTGATCTAAAATATTCAATTTTTTGTATAAATTTCACAAACTAATGAGTTTTTTATCACTTTCGAAGTGATTATATTTGAGTGTGAGTGCAATCCAATAAACAAAATCTCATAACTTTAGAAATCTAAGAAGCATTTTGAAAAAAGTCATCGAACGTGATCAGTTACCTTAATTAGCTAATAATAGTTAGAGCAATCAGGTATTTAACAAACCAAAAATCAGCAGTGCCCTCGGCAGAACTCGAATTCTGCTGCTTCCGATTGCCAATCGGACGTGCTGCTTATTACACCACGAAAGCATGCGGTATGGAAGGACAAACATCTCTTACAAAATGAGTTTAGTTGATTTTATAATCAATTAAAAATTGAAACAAGTTTGTGATCAATTAATGTTCTCTTAATTTCTAATCCTTTACGTTCATGTAGCATTTAGCAAAATCACCTTACCTTAAGGATTAGTTTTCTCAAACGGGTATGACGAATGCCATGATAAGAAAAGTGTTCAGTTAATCGCTTTGGAGTTTTTTTAATATGGGAGTAAGATCAGACTGGAAAATTTCAGAGCCATACTCGGGAACTGATCTTATAAAAATGCTGTACCATAATGAAAGAAAAGTGCAGGATCTCCACCCTTTAGTTATGGCTTTTCTTCCCAAGAAATTCAGCATGTTAGTCTTCACTACTCTCTGTATAATAAAGGTGAGAATGATAAACTCAAAAATTAGTATGTCTTGAATCTTAAGTGTCTGTGGAAATTTATCTACGACAGATAATCAGCCCTGCCAGTTTGCTGTTTGAGAGTGTAAATGCATTTTTTATCCTACCCCAAACTTTTGTTTGGTAATAACTTACTTTCAAAACTAAAAATGTTGCAATACAGGGTAACAGACATATAAATATAAACTGCATGTTAATTAGAATGTTTCTAAATCAGCATACCTTATTTCTCGTTTAGGAAATTGAAAAGGATATTTTATTGGTGTATGTAAAACTGCAAAATTATTAAGCATACAAGAGAGGAGAGCTAAGGAAAAGCAGTATGAAACTGGAGTTTGGATGATAACACATATTTCCGTTGTTATATACGAAACCAAATTAGTATTCACTCCTACAATTTTGCATGGAAAGCTACCGACTTTGTTTTTCTTTTGAAAATGTGCTTCCTACTAATGAGAAATCGCCTTTTATTCTGTCTGAACACATAAAAATACGAAGAAAGCGCATAGGGAATACAACACTAATCCTTCCTTTCCTTCAGGAAAGTCTAATGTAAAATGTAAATAAAATGAAATGCACTGAATGCCAAACATCATTAGAGAAAGAAAATATTATAAGCTTATGAACTTTTGAGTTCGATTAAATATCACATGTTCAGTCTTTTAACGTCACGAACGTTTCAGAATAAGAAATAGAGGAAATAGAAGCATTTCTTATATATCATGCAAATGTAGGTGCTAAAGCAAATGTAGCAAATGCATGCTAAAGCAAATGCATAAACAGATACATGCTAAAGCAAATGTAGGTTGTATTTGGTTAGTTATCTTGCATGCACCATTTCGCTGCAGTAATTTTTTAACTAATATTTTTGAATAACAGTTTTCGATTAGGTGTTTGTTTTTGTAATCTCTTTAAATATTCTGAAAACAATAGTATTGGTTAAAAGCATTTATGTTGTAAAGTTTATCCTAAGTTTATTAACAGTTATTTCAAATTTTGTATCTTTCCTATCTTATTCTAATTTCAGCTTACAATTTCCTGCCAGAACGTAATTTCAGAAACGCAGTAAATGCAAATGAGAAAGAGTACTATTTAAGTCGATACTTCGCCGACTTCGAGAGAGAGAGTCTGATTCCCTGACTAGCGCGCGTTTGCCTTTAGCTAACTTCTCTCTTAGTTACTACGCTCGTCCATACCTTAGGCCCTTGCTTGGCTTCACCGATTTAATTAATACTTAGGGGCCAAATAGATGGATTTCTGATAGCTTCGGCTATACCTTTCAGATAGCTTAGTTAAGCTAGTTTAGTTTAATTTAAATTCATTATTATTTATGTTTAAGCCCGAGTGGAGGCTTTGTGTAAAGTTTCAAGTAGGAACTGATTGTAAATATTCTGAAAAATAAAGTGAACTCTCCTTAAGTCTTACATGCTTAAGCGATTATTCGCTAGTTACTGTTTGTGGGTTCCTAAGTTAGAACTTAAGAATTAAATAAGTAAAACCCCACAATCTATTAATTTTAATGAGAAATTTACCTGTTTTTCTTTAATAAAGCAATCTGCTCTTCAGTTGCCTGTCACTTTCCTAGCATAGGTGCAGTTAATTCCCAATTTAAAGGGGTTGATTAACTGGGCTGGGTAATAAGCGAGCTCTGCCTATAGGAAAGATTAAGCTTCCTTATTGTGAGAGTATAAAAAATAATATCGTAAACTGTCAGCGTAAAACAAAATAGTCCATCAACATACAAACAAACGAGTCTAAAAAGCTAGGAATAAAAGTGTGAGGGATAACGGAAGATATCCCTACTATTTAAGAATTTTTTATGCATAACTCTACGTCATTTAACTGCGTGTAACCTAGACTATATGATCACAACTTGCCAACACATTCAAAATTTCCACAGATCAAGAGGATAGAAAGTTCTACCAATTGCTTTTTTATAGTACTTTGAACTTAAAACATTGTTCTAGTTCACTTGTAACTATTATCATTAATGCCATTTATAACTGAGTTTCTTCACGCCTAAGAATGTTTATTCTTCCGTGTATTACAATGAGGTCCTTTTGCAATGGATGTTGATTTAATTTAAATATTCAAATGAGGCTATTCTCAAGATTAAAATGCTTGAAAATACTGTTATTAGCATCTTTTTTATTAATTATAATATGGATTATTTTTCCCCATTTTTTCTAATTGCTCTGTAATTAATAAGTGTGGACATGGTATATGGTATTGTCCGGGAAAACGGAGCGTTGGCAAAAATTTATAAAGTAAATTTTTAAGGAGAGCATTGTAATGTAAAGTAAAACCTAGCACATTGTACTTCTGATTTTCAAGATTTAAAGACTAATGGCTTAGTGGACAAATGGCTGGCATTTGTATAAATAAAATAAAGCTTCATATTTTCAATTCAAATCCCTTCTTTTACGTAACGTAAATAAAAACAAAATGTATAATAGACGAATTTTGGATATTTTTTTATTCTTAATATAATAAAATACCTTTGCGTCAGAAAAGGTTCCCACATAGGCGATTGACATTTGTAAATTGCACTAACACAGCTTTTTCTTTATAAAACGAGTAAACATTTAATCACAAATCATATTTACTGCTCTTGTTTATAACACTTTTTATCTGCGCAATGAGCACGCTTATAAACAAGCAAGAATTATTTCAATTTAGAAGCATTTTAACTCATAATATGAGAAAAAAGTACATGCAGAGTTTTGCTGTTACTTACTCTGATTTCAGCTCTCTTATGTAAAATACAAATATCGTTCTCAGTCATATGGCGAAGAAAAATGATAGAAACGTCTAGAATGGAATTTGCAAGCATTTGTGGAAATATATAAAAAGCAATATCGTCATGTATTACCTCAATAAATAGAAAAAGATATCTGGAATTACATTTAAAAGGAAAATAAGTATGAAAGGAAAGGGAAACCAGCATTGTTAGTGTTATGAGAGAGAGGAAAAGTCTATGCGAGAGAATAACTCATGTGAAACAAGAAAAAGCAAAATTCACTAAAGACCTAATTTCGCTCTAAATTCCCATAGAGGCGTGGAACTTTATGGAGCTTTAATAGAAACTGGCAAGGATTCAAATGATAGCTGCAAAGTTCGATAGGGTTCAATTCAGAAATCCTATTCGGATTTTCCCATTCGACCTATTCTTTTTACGAACTATTTTTTAACATTTTCATATTAGTTTATAAGGTTCGAGTCCGAGAGAAGGCGTTGATCATTTTTCACATCTCCTGCTTCCAAATAACTTAATGACTCTACAGGGCTACGCACGAAATGACCAAAATTTTTCTAATGTGGTAAAATGCTGCTGCAACATAGTTCTCGGTGTAAATTCGATTAAAAATTATGTACATGTATCTAATTTATTAGTTAAAAATGAATGATGTTATTATTGCATTGTACACAATATTTCGATGTTTTTTAACTCGAAACTACGCTTTGTAACTTAATTATTTCTTTCTACGGATCGAACAACAGAAAAATTACCGTGATTTTCCGAATTTACGTCAGTTCGTGTATGAACTGAGATGTATCAGCAAAAATTGAATGAAAATCAAAAAAACCCTGTATAAGATAAATTTACATTCTCCGTATGCATTCAACTACACATTGCAACGAAAAATGCCAATATTTAGTTACATGTCATACATAAAACTATCAGACGAGTGTCAGTTCATTTACAACTTATATTTGAAAAATAAGATTGCCAATACAGCACAGTAAAGGAGCTTTGTTGACGCTAAAAGTTCTTTTTCTCAATTCTTTATCTTTTTGTCTTGCGTATCAACTTTTGTCGCTTCTTCAGTACAGTGAATAATTTTACTTTGATATTTAGCTGGGGTATCCATTCTCAACCAATTATACTTTTTTGGACCTCGAATGTGCCCTTATTTTCAATAGCAAACAATAATTCTTCATATCTGATACATAATGAAACATGCCCGGTCAAGGAAAAGGTTGTATGTTTTTGGTAATATTAAATTAAAAGATATTACTTTTTTTAACTGTGCTAGGAAGAGTACTGAAGATGACATAATCTATGACGCTAAAGGTGAAATGGAAGAGGATAGCTTTCTATTGAAATGGTTTTTAATAGAATGAAATTTCCGAAAATTGCTAGCTACAAGCCAGATACTAATATTAAGCATTTTATATAAACGTGTGATATAACTAAATAACCTTTTAATGACAATTTTTGTATTTTTAATATTGTAACTAATAGTTCCATTCGATATTTTAATCACAAAATTACTTTTTTCCATTCGAATTATTTTTAAATGGTTTTAAACTCGTTTATATAACGATCTCCGATTTTGAATAATAAAAGATTTGCGAATAATTTTTGTTTTTTACACAAAAAAAGTGTGGTATTCACGTAGTACGGATTACTTCTACGATATTTTTGTTTAACCTGAACATTATAATACAGGGTAGCAAAAGCAACATAATAATTATATCAAGATTAATATATTGTTGAGTGCGTGCGGGTTCGTTATGGATTGAATGCACAAGTCGTAAAAAGTTAACAAAAATTTATTCTTTCCGCAAGAAATAAATCAAAATGCTGAAATATTTCTTCGATATTCGCACAATATCACAATATCTCAACATTTTAGCCAACACTCAGTTGAAAACAGATAAAATAATTCTATCTCACAGCGAAATCGCTACACTCAATAACAGCATTAAGTAAACAAACAGCAGTTCGCTTTTTACAGCTACAACAACAACAACAACAACAACTGAGATGAGGTGTTTCAATTCGGCTTTTATAAGCTTTTTAATTACCACTAGAACAATCTCGATTTTTCTAGATTTTTCTGGATGGCAACAGTAATTACGAGATATTTATTTATTAAACATTAAATGCACGTGCTCTTTTATTTTTATTTTTCCGACGTAGCTTTCTCTTCCAAAATCGTCTGCGTTTCACGGGAAAATAAATAATTTTAATTGCAATTCTAAATAAATAGCCAAAAAAATATGAAACCCGTAACAATATGTT
>KK119862.1:78390-118367 GCA_000611955.2 Stegodyphus mimosarum
ATTCCTAAAAGAAAATCATGCTTTGACATGGCTTTGATTGTATGAACCTTTCTGCTTGCAGTTCATCAGCCTTTTCAATTGTTAGTAACTGAAGTTATTCAACAACTGTAGGTAAAGGAAAAGGATGATGGAGCAAGTTTTTGCGAAACTTGTAATTGATCTGACCAGTTTAAATTAGAAGACACACGCAAAAACAATGATAGTATAGCACGAGTTAAAACTATTAATTTAAACTTTTACCCTAAGACGTATATAAGGACGCTTAAAATTAACCTCATAATGGTGTTTTGTTTTCTAAATACGCATCTTTTGACTGAAAAAAAACGAAAGAATATTAATATAAATTGATTAAGAATGATAAATGCTTAACTCGTTATACGACCTCTCTTAAAACATCTCAGTTAAATTAAATTAACTTGTAAGGTGTTTTGTAGAATCTGGAGAAATAGTGATTGCACGGACGAAGAGTTGAAACTAATCTTTATTAAACTCTTTAAATTTTGTACATTTCGTCAACTTGACGCTAACATACTAAGCCTCTGCTTGGGCAATAACTGAAACAATAGAATCAAACTCAAAATTGGAGATATTCACAAATAGTAGAATTAAACTACACAGTTCATACAATTCTGTATCCTACAGCGCGTAGATGAGTCTAGTGGCAGCAAGATAATAGCTATTGAGCCACGTCTAACCAGCAGTAACTGCTAAGCGGAAGTTTGTGTAGAACCACGCACAGAGATTTCCCAGACTCTCTCTACTGGAACGTCGATATTTAAACTTTTTCTCCCGTTGGTAGAATTTGCATTCCTTACGCGCATTGCCAAATTTAAATATTCTGCCACTGACACTTAAGGGAAAGAAGGCTTATAGGAAAGTAACTTAAAATTACATTTAACTGGGTTTTTAAAATAAATAAAATCCCTACAAACCGATTTTCGGGAAACTAGATACGAAGATGATAGAAAGGAAATCTTAGAAGAGAACGATGGGGTACATAACAGTGTTGAAGAAGAAAAACTTTAGCGTAAGATTATGTTGTCTTGTCAATATATTTCATGGAGAAATGGTTTGCCAAGAAGGTTGGATTTTATTAGCACACCAAGGGCACCCTTTTTCCGTACCAACAAACCACACGAGAGGACGTTACATTTAGAATGCCCCCATACACCGAAAATACTATGCATTTACAATCACTCATGCCTTCTCCGGGATTCGAACCCGGGCCTTTCGGTAACGCAGTAGGCTTCCCTAACCACTATACTGTCTGGGCGGAGTAACATTAATGTATTGAAATTGATAAAATTGACTTATTATGTACCATTGATTAAATACCTCTCACCAGCTATTGATATGTTTAAAGGATACATTTTGGAAATAACGTATTTATCAAGAAACCAATGACAAGATTATACTGATGTTATCAACGCATATATGATAAATACGTTTGCGAATGATTTTCAAATAAATTAATTCATCAAAAATGAAAGTAACGAAAGAAAGTTACCTAGAGAATAACAAGCGCTCTTTCTAACAATTAAAATGTATCATATTGTTTCCTTTCATGCTTACATCTCGGACGTGATGATGTTAATACAATGAAGTCAATGGATTATCAGAGGAATTAGCATTCATTATATTTATCCAATATGTCACAAAAACTTGATTATGCTAAAAAGGTTTATTTTTGAAATAAATATCCTCAAAATAACTGGAATGTTAAACAAAGCATTTTTATTCAGAGTATAAATAAATAACGACATTAATGTCCATTACAACAAATTTTTACCCCGTCATACAAATTGTTTCTAGTATGGTACATACAATAATGGTCCGAACTTTATTTTTTAATAATAACCTTACTACAGTTGGTGTAAAAAGATAAAATTTCGTGATGATTTCAAAACAAAATGATTATCCCATACTTCATCAATTACTTATCATTGATGATGTTCCTTATTTATTCTCTATCATTAATGCAATATCATGTCATTACAATCTTTCATTAATGATGTACGAGCCAATTTTATGTAACTCGGCAGATGTATTTTAAATAAACGGTCTTCCATAATTTAGAATTATTTTAAGTTTCATCCCTGTACATTTCAGATTATCAATTCTCAACTATAAAATACTAATTGCCTTTACGCGATGAACTAAAGTCGATGAGTAACTACAGCGAGCCAGAAAATTTCAAATGCAAGTTGTAACAGTTATTAAGAATCTAGAAAAAAGGTTAACAACTGTTCTTGACGCTCATCAAGTACAAAAAAGATAACTCTAAATCTAAATGCAAATGTTTGAGCCGTTTTCATTTATACGAAATTTATCTTTGAGTGGTTCGTAACTTATCTTTGAATTTTGTTTTGAGTCTCGAATTACAATGTGAATTATTCCAAGGTCAAAAATATATGTTCATTAATAATTTTGCTTCTTCTAAACAGAGAAGTCATAACGTAAATATGTATAAACCACCTAAACACTTTTAAAGGGTAAAATCACAATAGATGCATTGATTACTATTGAATAAGGAGCAAACGAGAGCGAATTATTTATTCGTTCGCAGAATATTCTTGCTTTATATATATATATATATATATGAAGGAAGGGATGTTAGTTCTAGATACTGTAAATAGATATGATTGTGAAATTCTTCTTCGCCAAAGGAATCAGTCAACAGATTTTTGGGCAATGATAACACATCGGAACAACAAACAGCAGGCTCAAAACAAGTTGATTTCATTACATTAAAGTTTTAATATCATCAGATTGTTCCACCGCTAACGCACGAATTCAAGTAAGATGAAAAACTTCCAAAAACCTTCGCAGAGATAGGCCAGCTCTAATTGTTAGCATTATGCAAAATTAATAATAATTTACCCCACTGAGACTATGATGACGTTATTTGAAACTATCTTAGAGTTGTTTACAGTGTTTTCAATAAGAAACGTTATTTTTGGATTTAAATTTCATAGACTTGCCTGAGTCAGAGAGCTTTACCAGAATCTTCATCTTGTCACCTATACAGAAAGTATAGAACTCCCATTGGTACTGACAACTAAGTATTATAAAAGAATAATCTAAAGATGCATGCTCGGATTTTAATCATACGCAGTGTGACTAGATCTAGTATCATTCCGGGAATTCTGAATGCATTTGATCAACAGGATCGAATTCAGGACGAGCTGATCTTACATCGTTAGAGATCTTTGAAGATTTTTGATTTTTAAATAGTCTAGTTCTAAGAATAAATTGCTCATACACTAATTTTAAGAGGAATATAAATTTTTGTAACTGTCATAGAGGCAGGAGGTTAACTTTGAATGACAATAGGAAAGAGAGTTTTCCTTATTATAATTTACTAGAGTATTTGCCAAATAAATTCAAACTCTGATCACGTACTGTTTATTGAAAAGAAGAAATAAGCATCACAATGCTCAGCATCTGCGTTCCAGCGTAGAAACTTTAGTTATATCATCTCGCTTATTCTAGATTGGAAACTTCTTACATTGACCTGCAAAGACTTCTTCCTTTTTTGATATCGTGGTAAGTTATTTGGGCTCATTTTTGTTCATTCAGTAATCCTCTGTTTGTTTTGTGCCTTGTGGAAGTAACTGCTGACCATAAGGTTTCAAAAGGTAACTCGACTTACAGTAGCGCATTAGTGAAATTTTAGTTTAATGATTACAACTTTTCAAATCTGCTGCACAGCTGATAGAGGATGAGGAACACTGTTTCTCCGGATGTGTTCAAGATGAAAACCTTGTATCATTGACTTGACGTAAGTTTGTTTGTATATTTTCGAGATAAAAAACTTGCATCATTGAAACGAAGGTATGTTTGCAATATTATGGAATGTTTAAGAGAATTTCGGAATACCTGCCTTATTAGTTGAGTCAGCAATGTAAAGAATTTATTTTATTCTAACTAGTTTTTAATCGGACTTTCCTTTCCCTCCTGATTTCAGTTTCTTGCCTGAATGTAAATTTTAATGCAGTAGTATGCAAAATCAAAGTGTGTTCAAAAGCAGTATTTAAGCTGCGTTTCAGGAGTTCGTGAGAAATAGTAGCGGAAGTAGTCCGAGTTAAGCTGCTTATTTGAAATAGCTCTCTAGTTCGTGTTAGCCACCTTTTTCAGGTTATATTGATATTCTAGTATTGGCTTTGCTGTGTGCAGCCAATTTAGTGATTTAGATAACTAAACAGCCAATCGTTTAGCCATCCAAATTTATTGTGATTTTACACTTTTATTTTCTGTTTAATTTTACCCACAAGTGGTGGTGGATTGTGAACACTGAGTAAGTGCATCTGCTGTGTTAGTTCAAACAAAAAGGTTCTTTAAAGCTTCTTCTGTACTATCTGTTCTTCAAGACATCAAGACATAGCGAGAATTCGTTACGAAGTTTTTCATGTAGGGTCTACTGTTAATGCTCCCGAAAAGCGCACATAAACTCCAGAGCACTTCATAGAAATGGTAACGCTAGAAAACTTCAAACAGGTATATTATATTCAGCGGCTTTATAATATTACTCTGTCAAACATCAATAAATACGACGCATCTATATGCTGCAGAAGTAGAATGCCCAATTAAATCTGCTCCCGTGATTATTTCTTTACAATTAGGAATTTTGACTGTAAGGTTTATCCTAATTTTGTAACAGTTATTTGATGTTTATGCATCTGTCCTATCCATTATAGCTTATGCTTACAATTTTCTACCAGAATGCATTTTCACAAACGCAGTTAATGCAAATGAGTAAGAATTTTTTTAAGTCGATGTTTTACAGACTTTCTTAGAGAGTCAGAGTTCCTGACTAGCGTGCGTTCGCCTTTGGCTACATCTCTCTAAGCTATTGCTACTCTCAGCCGTACTTTAGGCCCTTGTTTGGCTTCGCCGACTTAATTAAGATTTAGGGGCCAACTACTTAGAATCTTGATAGCTTCTACTATATCTTTCAGTTAGCTTTAGTTAAGCTTTGCTAAGTTTAATTTCATATTAATTTGAATTCAAGCCCAAGTGGAGGCTTGCTGAACACACCGAGTTAGGAGCTCATTGTGTCACATTTATTTTGAGAAATAAAGGGTAGTTAACCCTTCTTGAGTCATACGTCTCTGTTCACACATTCTAGCAATTATTCGCTTAACCAATCTTTGGGGGTTTTCAAGGATTGAAATAAGAAGGTGAAACCCCACATGATTACAAAAAAAAGTTACTTTAACGAGTACAAAATTAGAATACTAAGAAGCATTCGTGAAAATCTTCTACTTACGTTAGTATTTACTTCAGTATGAAACCGTAATTTGTTTAGGTTTAATCTCAGTAGTTCCATAAAATTATGTGGATAAGTCTTTACATAATGATTAAAACCGAAAATTTAATTAATTTATTTTACAATAAATCACCCCTTTAAAATCGAGGCATCTGGGTCAAATTGTTTTGTATTTTTAATTGTAATGAAATTAGGATGGAAAGCATAAAAACGAAATTTCATAATTTTGCGAACATCTGTATATGAACTTGTACGGGCAAACATATATTTTAAAAGACAGATTTCATCGAAATATCAGAGCGAAAATTCTAGATCTTTTTTTTTCCTGAAAGTAAGAAAGAATTGAAAACATAATTAAATTACTTCAATGGAAAGGTAAAAAGCAAAGAAAATGAACTTCGAAGTAAGTTCTATGACACAGAGGACAGTCGCCATTATATCTAATCTAGATTTTCCGCCATTTATCTATAGAATTTTTATTTATATTTTCCTCATCTCATCTTCCCTAACTTTAGTGAAGTATCTAATGACATCTGCTGTGGTACTCAGATTAATTGATCCATAGAACTGGATGGATCTTTGTTTCGCGTGCTGCAACAACAATTTAGAGATGAAGTTGTTCATCATCCACGACGTTTTGTAACGCGTGATGCTGCGAGTTCCGATAAAGAGAGAAATCTCAGTCTTTCCCCAGGAGACTTCAAGATGACGTGGATGTATGAAGGAAACATCCTTCACATTTCTTTCCCGTTTTTAATCTTCGAACTTCGTGGAGCGGGAGATTTTTGAGATGATGCTTTGAACATGGAAATAGCGATAAGCTCGTAGATAGTTCTGAAATGGAACATTTTTGGAAGTTCTTACCTAGCCGTGACAAGTCTCATCCCGAATAAATATATTTGATTCTACATGTATGAGACATAAAGATCGTTTATTATGCTGGACGTTTACCTACAACTGGCATTCGTTAGAGAAATACACTACTAAAAAATCACATTCTTATACGTTCTTATACGTTGCCGAGAATTATTTTCATGAGAGGAAACATGAAATCCGTTTCAAAGAAGGAACAAATTTAATTATAATTTTTAAATTCTAAAAGCACAGAAATAAAATTTAAGCATAAAACACAATAACAATAAACAAGATAATTCGAAACATGTACATTTAGCTGAAGATTTTAATCAAAACATTACATAAATTACATGAATAAGTAAAGAAAAATCCTTTGCTGATAGAAAAGTACTTAAATAATCGTCCAATAAATTTAGTCCATACATACAGAGTCTCACAAAAGTGATGGGACACTTGTGCTTTACAAAAGGAAACTGTAATAAAATAATTTAAAAAATCATGTAAAAATGTTTTGTGGGTATGTTTCATACTTAAATTTAGTAACAATTATTACATAACATACATTTTCTCAAAATATTAAAATATTAATTTAATAAAACTACAATTGTTTAGAACGGAGCAAAAAATGGCTCACATAAGTGATGGGACACCATTAGACTATGCAACAAAAATCGTCTGAAGTAAGCAATAAAAATAGTTTTTGGGGTTTTTATTTTTACTCAAAAGCAATTGTCAATAATTTATAAAATCGTTTGCATTATTTCTCTCCAGTTTATTTTGGAATTTTTGTTTTTTTTTAGCTCTGTGCAGCCATGACTGCTACACGAAAAGAAACTTTGCCTGAAATTCGAAAATTAGTTATTAATTTGCATATTGAAAGTGGAAAATCTATTAGAGAAACTGCTGAAACAGTTAACTTCAGTCATTCAACAGTTTTCAACATCATTAAACGATATAAAAAGAATCATATGATTCAGGATAAAAGAAGACCTGGCCGACCATGAAAGCTATCCAATGGAATAAAGCGAATTATCGTTCGAAATATAAAAAAAATAATCCAAGAATGAGGGCTCCTAAAGTTGCTGCTGATTTACAAGCATTATATTGAGTAATTGTTAATCCTGAGACTATTAGAAGAGTAATTCGATCTACTGGATATCACGGTAGAGCAGCCAGGAAAAAATTCTTCGTAAGTGAAAAGAATAGAAAACTCAGACTGGCTTTCACAAAATCCAACATAAATAAGAATTCTGATTACTGGAATGAAGTTATATTTGCTGATGAGAGTAAATTTGATAAATTTATTTCTGACGGTAGAATCTTGGTGTGGAGAAACCCCAGGGAAGAATTTCTCAAACCGAACTTGGTGCCAACAGTAAAACATGGTGGAGGAGGAGTTATGGTATGGGGGTGTATGTCGTCAGCTGGAGTTGGTAATCTTGTTTTTATTGACAGTATAACGGATCAGTACAAGTATATTGGCATATTAAATCAAAATTTGAAATCTTCAGCACGAAAACTGAACCTTCATAACGATTTTAAATTCTACCAAGACAATGACCCCAAGAACACTGCTTTGAATGTTAGACTCTGACTGTTGTATAACTATCCTGAAATAATAAAAACCCCACCACAATCTCCAGACTTAAACCCCATATAGAATATTTGGCAAGAATCGGAATCAAGAATTAGCAAACACACCATTTCTTCAAAACAACAATTAAAATCGGTGCTTCAAGAAGAATGGGGTAAAATCACTCCAAAAATCACAGAAAAATTAGTCGAATCCATCCCAAGAAGATTAAATCATGTTTTAAAAGTAAAAGAAAATCCAACAAAATATTAAAACTTTTTAAAAAGTAAAGTTTTTGAATAAATATTTGATGGAAAAGTAAGTGTCCCATCACTTATGTGAGCCATTTTTTGCTCAGTTCTAAACAATTGTATTTTTATTAAATTAATATTTTAATATTTTGTGAAAATGTATATTATGTAATAATTGTTACTAAATTTAAGTATGAAACACACCCACAAAACATTTTTACATGTTGTTTTAATTTATTTTATTACAGTTTCCTTTTGTAAAGCACAAGTGTCCCATCACTTTTGTGAGACACTGTATTAAGCGAAAATTAAACCTTATACGATTTTACATGTTTCATCTAAGGTTATTCTGTCTCAAATTCCAAACAAAAAAATCTTATGTGTGCACCACATGACTTCCTTGTACGTAATATTGAATTATATGCAATTTTTCTGCATTTTATTTAAACATATTGAATTAAGAGTTCATAAATTTTGAGTTAAATCTACTTCGTCGATAGCGCATAAACGACAATAGAATAAATACGCTCTTTAAAGTTCACTATATTTATTTACCATAGCCACACTTCGGCGCTAGGTTCACTTAACGTTACATCTCATTCATTTTATAACTCAGAGTGAGCAAAAATTATAGCAACTCAAGAATTATCGCAAATTCTATCAAATTACTATAATAAATCTAAAACGATTTATAAAAGAAATTAAACAAATAAAGAAGAAACAGTTTCTCACAGACGATTCAGCGCCGCTTATCTAATGCGCATGCGCTACTAATTCATTCAGTTTTGACTTCGTGGTAAGGCAAAAATACATAAACATTGAAAATATTTTCAAAACCATAAAACACCAAGTACAGTTAAACAATTAAAGAAACAATTCTTACAATTAAAATTATAATTTTTACTCAAAAACCAGCTAATAACTTAAATGAGAATTCCAGAATGAATCAAGCATAATTTAATTCGCAATAATAAAAGAAGAAGTTGCTTTGTTGTTGCAAAGCTTAGTTTCTAGAGATTGGCAACCAATCCACTATTCTGCTCAGCTTCAAATGTAAACAAATATGCCCTCTATCATAACCATGGAGGTAGAAAGTAAGAAGGAGAGGCCCCTAACCGGTTTTCCCCATACACTGCTTTGAAGCAATGGCGATCCCTGTGTGATGACAAAAACATTTGGTTATTTACCATAAACATCAATGGTTTGGACAAGATCAATGTAAATATTTTGTAATTACGTCGTAAATGTACATATACATATGTATATTTTCTTTTTCTACAATATTTCAGAGTCCAAAGTATCTGAAAAGGATACATTTTTAAACAATATTACGGAACTGAACGGAATTAAATGCTATACATTTCACAGAACAGTTTGCTCAAACGGTTTAATTTGAGTGAAATATTTTCACAAGTTTCCATTGATTATATTAGAAAAAAATTTTAAGGTAATTCGATTTTATTTGGTTAAGGATTACCAAAATTAAGATCAAAGTTTATTGCATTATTAATATTAACATAATGCATTATTTCTTTTCTATTTATAAAGCTCCTTCCTAAAATACGTTTTCAAATATGACATGATTTTTTAGCTTCTGAGGCATCTTTTAAATGAAAAAATCTAAGTCAATTTATAATTAATGCTCTATTTGGTTCATTTCAAATTAGCTACCCTTTAATTTTAGTAGTGAAATACATTAAATAGTACTTAACTTTCTCTGAATACGTCTGAAAGGGAATAAAGAAAGGAATTTTAAAAAATATTATTTTAATCTTTTAACTAATTTATTATACAAATGTAATGGAAAAGTTGTTTTAATTATACTTATCAGATTTTTTACCCTTAATTTCAACAATACATATCCCAAAACTCATCTTTAAGTACGCATCTCACAGAATGTGCTTTACAGTATCTTTTAACAGATTCCTTTCCAGTAAGAACAATTCATGCTTGAATAGTTTTATAACATATTTGTCAAAAGGATTTCAATTTATATTTACAATTCAATGTTAAGGTTATTATGTATTTAGATAATATTTATACTCATTACAAATTTAGATACGTTTAATAATTAGATTTCTTCACAATAACTTTCAGAGGATATATGAACGAATAAATCCTTCATTTCAAATATATTTATATATAATTTAATAAACATTTACGTATTTTGTTAAAGGCATATACATGCTTTTTGCAAGCATATGCATAAATACCCATACATATTTCATATTTTTTATCTTCGGCATATATAAATCTTTAACTTCTATGCAATCACAATATTTTTGAGTAACGTAATAAACAATAATTTAGTATATACCCGAAATTTTTACGTACGAAATATGTATAAATATAATTGGAAAAAAATTACATGCATTATTTTTAATAGCCACTCAAAGGTTAGTTTTTCTTCGAAATTCCTCCACGATGGCATTTCTCCCTTTAGGCAGACAGCCCTTGCCTGCCTTACCCTATTTAATAAAACCTTAACCTAACCTATGTGCCTAATTACAAATATTTTAACACGCATAACTTTATATTATAATAGCCATCAAGTTTCATATTTATATTACAATAGCCATCAAGTTTTAAACTTATAAGGTATATCTCCCACATTCTTAGCGTGCCTTCGTGGTGTAATGGTCAGCACACTGAGCCGATATTTCAGAGGTCCGTGGTTCGATCCCCGGCGAAGGCAGTGCATATTTTTCATCTCTCGCTTGCTTCCACAAAACCTAATGTCTCTACAGTGGCGCCCGAACTAAAAGGGTTGTGGATGATGACTCTCCACACCCAGGATTTGGCGACTAGGTCCCCTAAAACCCTAGTCGCCCTTTAAAAAGGGGAGTATATAAGGTATATCTCCCACTTTCTTAGCGTGCCTTCGTGGTGTAATGGTCAGCACACTGAGCCGGTATTTCAGAGGTCCGCGGTTCTATTCCCGGCGAAGGCGTTGCACATTTTTCATGACTCCTGCTATTAAATAACCTAATGTCTCTACAAACTTTTCGCTGAAAACGCATTTTATGATACATTCATTATCAAATTCAAATCTTCTAGTAAATATATTTTGGCAGAGCACTCAATACATCTTTTAACGATTTTACCCAGTTGATTAATTCTCTGATAATGTAATAAAAAATAACTATCCATTTCACATTTAAACATCAACCGCATTGTCATCAGATCTCAATCTTGATTGCCTTACTCTGCATAATAGTTTCATTTTTTAACAGTTAAAATATCAGGAATTGTATTTCTTTTTATCTGTTTGGCGAACTTGACGTGTCCTGACTGGACAGTGAGTTGACTGCAAACTATGTCCTATGGAATGTAGCAAAGACGACAAGATGAGAAGGGTTAAAATTACCCTTTATTTTTCCATGTTTTCACAGTCGCCCCCGCACTTCGGGATACAAAGACCAACCACTTGTGGTCTGAACGTAAAAATATAACACTACTAACTAACTAAAAGTTAAATAAGAGCTAACTTTTAATATTTCACACAGACGATTAACACTAAGACTGGCCTTTTAAATGACTACGCTTGTAGTACGCAAACTGCAGAAAACTACAATACGTCTTTAGCTTTCAAGAGGATTAAAACCTCTGGCCTTAAAGGTGGATTGTAACTGATGGCAAGCTCGCGTGAAGACTCGTGGCAAGATGGCTCACTCTCTCTACCCTTCTACTACGCTCTTGGTAAAAAGCCACAACTTAAATACTTAAGCGTTAGCAAGTACAATTTGCATAAACATATTCACGCGTTAATTCTGTCCGGAGGTAGAAAATAAGAGATGATAGTAAAGTTTTAAAATAAAATAAATATTAGTCAAACTTAAGATCTTTAGAAAAATAACTATTTAATCTAAATTCACTTACCTGAAATTTTCATACTGTGTGTTTGGTTTTTTAATTAACCCAAATAAGTAAAATGTGTAAACCCAAAGTGATTATTTTTCAGTTACGTAAATATAAAATGATGAGTTTAAAATGAGCAACTATAAAAATTTCTTAAAAAATAAATTTAAAAAGTACATGTTACAATAATATATGGACGACAAAAAATTTATTTTATTATAAACGTTTTGGCGTTTGGAACATAAAATAAAAGTTGCGAATACTCTATCAAGGGTATTGAAAGACGTATACAATTTTAAAGGTACCGTAAGATATTTTTCATTTTTAAGAGTAACATTTTTGATAAAATCTATGTTTTTGTAGTTCAACAGCTTAGAATTTTATAAAACAAATTCATAATCAAAATCTCTGTTGTTAGTTATCGAAAAATGACCAAGATGGGATTTTTGCGTAAGTGTCACTAAATTATACAAATTGCTTATCCATCACACAATGAATGTTTCTTTTATATGGTAGTGTCCTGTTTCCGGATTTGCATGGAACTGCCGTGTGTGGAAATACTATCAGAGCGCTGTCAAGGAAGCTTCTGTATGTAAACAAAAAACACCTCAACTGGAGACCGAAGGCTTGGAGCAGTGCTTCACTCTCAGTGCAAGCTTGGCCCCTGTTTCCTTTCTTACCTCCATAATCATAACCAAAAATTAGGCTTAGCCACACTTGAAAAACTTTTAAATTGTTGATAATTCCACAATTATTGCATGCAGGTTAACTAAGGGTATACAAATCTATGTTGCATTCATTAATAAACTGTTTAGTAAACATGTCCCGTAAATTTCTTTTTTCTATGTTGTTTCATTCGCAAATAAGACACAAAAAACACGCTTTTCCTTAACTTTAGGAAGTTTATAAGAAACAAGCAAAAACAAGTTTGAATAACAAGCTAATAAGAAGTTTCTTATCCTTTTATTATTAACTATTGATGAGCTAGCTATTTTTATTAAATAATACGTGCTTGATACTTACGCCACGTAAAATTAGAATCTGGACAGAGCATTAAAGGTTAGCATACATATTTTCATATTCTCTATATTACGTTTTTAAAACTATAGTTATCATATATTAATGTAGTTATCATAAAAAGCCATAATATAAAAAAGAAAAATTATTATTGAAATCATAATGTCAAAAAGAAAAGTTAGATAATGATTTTAATGAATCTAGCTCATGAATGTAATTTCATGAAAATATTAAATATTTCTAATTAGAAATCTCTTGACTTTAACAAATATTTATTTAATTAATCGCAGTAAAAGTTGAAAAACATATTCTTGACATCAGTGTTTATGGCTCTTAAATTGCTTAATTTATTTCTCAACAACTTAAGAGTTTAATTTTTGAAGCATCTTAGGCTTTACTAAATGATAGATAAAATAAAGATAAAAACATTTTACTTCCGGCCGCAGCAACATATTGGTTTCACAACGTTCCTTATACTTTTCTGAATAGCAACAGTTTCGAACACTGTAGATAAAAATTTTTATTTAGAACAATGTTACCCTACTAACTTTCAAATCGTTAAGTTTCCTAATTAAAAATACATTAAAATTTAGAAAATACGAAATAAATAATAAAACAAATTCGAATTTCAAAATGCAGGCACTTCTTCCTGGTGCACATGTTCGGATGCAGGACTACGTTATTCGAAATTTGATGCCTCTAGGTACCACCATTTTTCACTATGAGAGGAACATAGATACATACATGCAGATTCTTTCCTATTTAATTTATTTAAAAGTAGTACAGGGCGATAATAATTAATTTTAAATTTAAATACTTTTCTGTTATTCTCTTTTCATCCTCACTTTTCATTGCTTTTTTCATTTTATATGTTGAGTGCTTCTGGCCATTAGGCTTGTATAGCCCGTTTTCTACAAACCAGAGCCGTTCATGTTAGTGTTTAGGATATTCTATTGCATTGATTTAGTTCAACATTACAACCAATCAACCAAAGGTAACTATGAAGTCTTGGCTCGCGTAAACCTAAGGGTCATTTTTACTTCTTGGTGTTAAAATAAAAGGGTCTTAGATAGTCTTGCGCCATTTTTAACATTAGTACTTTTTTTACCCCTAAGCTTATTCTTAACTTAACGTAAATTAACGTTTCTTAAAGGTCGGTGATATAGGACATTCAGAATAATATGGCAATGCATGGTCATAAACGACATTTTCTTGCGGTAGACGCAATGTTTGGCCGCGAAATCTTTAACATGTTTTTTCAGGATATCTTCATTAGTAAACATTCACAGACTTTTAATAGCCTTGTTTATTTCTTTCTAGGGCTGTATCGAAAGATTACTGTAGGAAATATATTTGAATGGGATGAGAAGTTTGGAACAATCTTTCTGGAGCTGCATCAGAAGTTGGAACATGCCTGAAATTTTCCATCATGTACGTTATTCTATACGCCATTGTTGCAAAGCTCATGGTACCCAAATTTAGACACTTTCTTTAACCCCAATGAACTTCCTTTATGTATTGTGAGAAAAAGGAATTTTGTTGTATTCTATGATTTCTTGTCTCTTTTGTAGCCTAACGCGTGGCGATGACGTTTTGGATCTTATTTTCGTATATAATTTTCTTTGATTCTGCTTTCCATTTTTTTTGCAACCTTCCCCTCTGAGAGGTTCGTTTGCGCTCAGCTGTATCAACCTGCATAAGAATTTAATTGCTTTAATATAATGTGATCTGAGATTAAATAGTATTAATTGGCTGATCTCGCTTTCACTACTTTTAGTCCAAAGGGGCTTTGTCCCTGAAGGACTATTGTTTTCGTTTCGGCATTTTGCACTGATCCGCTATAAATGTCCGATTCACTTTTTAAATTGTTGCCACCAAACATCATCGCACTGTATTATATTTAAAGAAATTAAATAATAAAGAATCTGAATAAATATCTATATATATATTTCTCGCATTGTGATAAAACAAAGTATACTAGAGCTATCCAATTTTTAATAACGTACATTTCCACCCGAATATGGAGATCTAGAAGCCAAAATTTGGAATTTGTTTTATTATCTAGCTCATATTTTGTAAAACATTAACGAATTTTTGATTAACAAACCCAAACGATTTAAAAGCGAGCAATGACAACACTCTACGAGGAAAACGGACCTTTTTTTCTCCAGCGCGCGCAGCTGTGTATTGGAAATTCTAAAGATATGCTCATTTTAAAATTATTTTGCGATGTTGCTGTTGAACTGAATTTTATGGTTTAAATGCAAAGAACATGATATTTGATAAATAAAGGTAACACACAAAACGTTAAAAAAACGCCCCTTTGGACCTAATTTACAATCTGAAACATTTCGGATTTTTTTATTATTATTTAAAAAATTCTTAAATTTATGTTTCGAACAAAGACGTAATTTCACCTGAATTGTGTAGAAAGCTTTCAGAAATTACTTTAAACAAGATTAAAATTACAATGAAGAAACATTCATTTTTATATGAATGTGCAATTAAGGTAAATTAATCATGTATTTGCAAATAAACCTAAAATGGATTTGAAAATAATTAGTTTCTCTAGCACATAGGGGTGCACGAAGCGAAATTTTTGTGACCATGCAGAGGTATTGGTTTAGTTCATAGACCCTTTCGTAATTGAAATATTTCACTCATATACATAAACAAACATGCATTGCATAAAATTACCTTTGTTAACCTTGAAAGCTGTATTTGTTGAATATATTCTTTTGTAAGAAAAATCTAATAAACTTATATAAGAAAGTTATTTTCCTGATATTCCTCTTAACAGCAAGCTGAAACCAAAGAACTTTAGAATAGGTTTTCTATATTTACGGAGATAATAAAGAAAGATTATTATGAATCTCATGCTGAATTATTCACAATTTTATGATTGTCTTTTTATACACAGGAGCTTTGGTATGTTTATTAACTCTTTTCATATTTCATATGAATCGAGGATGGGGGAGCAGCAGCTGATATATTTATATACGCATAAATTTGGCAAAATATTTTGAAAATGTGCTGCAAACAAACAAAAAATTTAAAAAGAAAGTTATGAAGTTTAATATCGGAGTTATTAAGGAAGTATTTTATGAGCGCAATGGTTTTTTCCGGTCGTTTAGTAAATAAATTAATGTCCTTTCAAAGTAACTGTATATAATATCTATTTATCTGCATAGGAGAACGGTGAAGATAGAATTTAGTTATAAATTCTGAGAAAGTATTCAGTGAAAAAGTAAAGGTGTGTTTCATCTCTGGAACTGCATCATAGGATAAGAAGGTTGATAAATAATATGAACTGGTCAGATAAAGAGATTTTATAAGAAAATGTTTTGCTATCTGTAATTAAACATATTGTTGCAATATGGTGATTATGTTCATTGGAAAAGTGTAAAAACTGCATTCAGAGAGAATTTTTTAAAATGTAAGCATATTTGATGTTACCGCAGATCTATAAAAGTTTCAGAAACAATTTTAGCATTACCATTTTGTTAAGAATTCTACGATTTTCATATAGCATCAAAAATTGTTACTCAAGGTTTCAAAAACATAAGAAACGGAACAGAAATCAAAAGGCTATCAAATAATTTAAGACGAAATCGCTGGAAAAATAACATATTTTACTCAAAGCTTATAACGTTCAAAAAGGGTATTAAATTCCATAGTAGTATATAAACTGGGGATCAGAATAAATAAATAATTCTGCGCATTTAAAAAAATAGTCCTACAGTGTTGAAATTTTATTGTCTGAATTAGGTATACAAATGACAGAACATTAAAAAAATCAGTTGTGATAATAATTAATAATATTGAAATAATCAGTTGTGACAATACTAATAGTGAAATTTTAAGTTATACTCTCTAACCGTTTTTACTCGTGTCACAGGCTGGTATAAACAAGAATTATATATATTATAACTGATAGAAATACGATTTGCTGGATGAATCAAATGTAAATTCAAGACAGAAAGTGAATCGGCAAATACTGGAATTTGATTATAGTTAAATAAGTACCAAATATTGCTTCTCAACCCGCGGGAAATCACGTGGGGTATATCATAACCCAAGTCTACAAAAAAGTGGAATATTCCTAACTTGTGAAACTGAAATTCTGTACTACATTTAATAGCTAAGTTTCTAGTAGTGAGTGACTTTCAGAATCGCTTTTCAGTTGCCTGTGTGTTTCAGAAAAAGATTTGTCGGTATTTTATTGCATCTGGGGTGTGACACACACCACGCGCCTGTGTACGTAAGTGTTTTTCTGACTGAAAATTTATTTTAAAAAATTATTTCTAGAGTGTAACAGTAAATGTTCTACTCGCAAGCGACTTTAAAGCATTTGAAATTACATTTTAAAAGATTTCTAAGCGCATTATGGCAAAAAGAATGACTCCCTATGAATTGGAAATGCAGCGGCTGTGAGAATGATTAGAAATATTTGAAAGTGAAAAAGGTTACATTTCGGAAACTGAAGATGAAAATCGGAATATTTTCTACACTGTTTGATTTCGAAAATGATAAAGCATTCATTTCTTATGTTCCTAAAAAAAGAAAAATCTGTTTTTTTGCTTTTAACATTACAAAACGATGATGCTATCGATGACACTACTGGAGAAAAGAAAACGCCAGAAATTATATATTTTTATAATACGACTAAGGAAGCAGTGGATATTGTGGATGAAATGGCAGCAAGTTATTCAATTTCCAGAATAAGAAGGAAGTGGCCAATGGTAAGTTTCCTTTCTGCACTGAATGTCAGTGCGAATGGCACTGAATGTCGCTGCAATAAATGTTCGAATTATATTATTTTCGACTGCTAATTCACCAAACAGATACAGAAACAGATATCTGTTTTTGAGGAACTTAGCATTACAATTAATAAAAAAATATATTAAAGAACAATCAGCGATTGATACTTTACCGAGAAACTTACGCACTCCATTCAAAAGAAGAGGAGAAATTTCAAGGAATAATTCAAATGAATAATACGAAATTCGAAGCGTCTAAGTATACAAGTTGTGATGAATGCCCTGGAGTTAAGGACAGGAGACCGGGAATGCTATATTCAAAATGTGAAATCCTTCTGTGCTAGGAATACGTGAATAAATTTTTTTTAAAGTGTACACAAATAAATTAAGTTTCATTGTGTATTAGATATGCAATAAAACTTAGAGGTATGATGTTTATTTTGCTATTATTTTCATTTATCTTAATTTTAACTCACTATAAGCTTATTTTGAAAATTAACTTTTCGTAAACCGAGTCTTATTCGCGTATTATAAAAGAAAAACTGCTTTAAAACCAAATAAAACTGTTTTTACCGTATTTTAAACATCAGGGTATGTGATACCCCACGCGCCCACTCTAGTAACTTTTCTTGATGCGCCTTCCACCGGGTTAATATAGACTCTTACCATAATAGAGCTTGTAGATTAACGAGAGAGGCGGAGTTCCCGCCAAGACACAAAGCATCTCACTCTACACTGTGTGAAAACAGCGGGAGAGCGAATTGTATTGAGTTTCATGCATAAATATTGTAACTCCCCTGCCTTGTGACCCTAAGCCGTAGTTTCATACAAGAGCAATAGGAGTAAAAACCTTATTATAAAGAAGCCTCAAAATATCGTTTCGTCTGTTTAAAATATTAGATGGGTAGTTTCTTTTGTAAAAATTTAAAATTAGATCAGTTCGTTTTCGGATATAATTAAGATGATAACTAAAATTAAGTTTTTAAGTTTTGAATCTAAATAAATACCCAAATAATTAAATCCTTGATTGAATTTCAAAATTTTACCATTAAATCTTAAGCTAGAGGTTCAAACGTGGCGACTGGACTTCGGAAAAAATAAAAAGATAGCTTTGACAGTATTTGATTTCAATTGCTCGTCAGAGCACCATTGATTAAAAATATTCATAATATTATTAAATTTATTTTCAACTTTTTCTAACGGTTCAGCTGTAATTAAGAAAACTAAATCGTCCGTTTAAGCAATCACGTCAACCCTCGAATCAAATTCGGCTTTTAAAAATTTATCCACTTATAAGGCCCTAGAACAGAGCAGTAACACAAAAGCCTTGTAAGCAATCTTTAAAAATTCCTCTTTTAATTTCAGTCATGTTATTGGGTTTATAGGGAATAATCCTATTATTGAAAAAATCCCTGATGTGTCTGAAACTATTTGAACTAATAACAGTATTACGCAGGGAGGACAGAAGAAAAGGCCAGGAACCGCGTCAAGGGCACGGCGTATATAAAGTATTTTCGTCCTCTTTCCAGCATACCTTCATAGTGTAACTGTAGCACACTTGACTCGTATACGAGAGGTTCAGACTCGTGTCCCGGCGAGGGCATTGCACACTTTTCACATTTCTGAAGGTCTCTCTCAAGGTGGAAGGCGCTTTAAAAAAATAGTGACTCTATAATACAACGAGTTATTTAAATTTTAAACCACGAGGATTCGTTTAATTTTATTTTGATTGATTTTTATCCATGGAGCTAGAACGTTTTTAAAAGGACAACTCGCCCATAAAGTTAAGAGAACTCTGGGTATTAGTTTGTGCGAATTTCTTCATGTTATTTAACAGTTAATGTGTTTTGAAGCAACATTTCTTATTGATCTCGCTTTCAACCCACGCTTTCTTGACAGAATGTAAATGAGTCAGGCGCGTGTATTCAAATATGGTAAAACGGAGTTAGTATTTAAGTGAAGGTCTTGGATAGTAAATTTCAAATGTGTTCTGCCTGAAGGCCACATTGCTATCTTTGATATACTAGCGACTAGATTTCTGTGTCGTTGAGCCCTCCTACCCGTTGGGCTTGTTTACCCCTATTTTTATGTGTCAGAGCCTGCTTGCGCGTTAGGTAACCTGTTAAAACAGTTATGCTAGCCTGATTCTTTTCTAAGTTACCTATTAGCTTTTGAGTTAAATCAAAGTGTTGGCTTCTGTAAGCACGAGTTGGTGCCATCTGCGAATAACATTGTGTTATTAAAGGGTATCTTAACCCATTCTCTGGACTTTGTCGCACATGGAGATAATTCCTAATAGAGTCTGTTGACATCTAGTTAGTTTATACTCACTAAGAACACCAGACGTTATATGTTGTTAAGCTTACCGTTCGTACCATAGAGATTCCCTACTTAATATTAAAAGAGTAGGGTAATTATTTATAAAGATCTTTAACATCGATAATCCGATCTTTATTATTTTTTCTATTATAAAGTGCATTCAAGCAAGACATGCAATCCTTAAAAATATAAAAGTTAGAATTTCTCGCAAAATTACTTTTCAATATCCATTTAAGAGCACAGAAGACAGCGATGAGCGCGGCTTGATAAACAGAATTATATTGTTTAAGGCCCAAATTACAGTGATAGATCTCAGTATCAAAATAATACACAACAAAAGCCGACCCCACCCCGCCCTTATAACTCGATCTATCAGTAAATATTTGGTATTCAATTAAACAAGGCTCATAAATATTACAACTAACAGAAATAAGATTTGTTGGATGAATCATATGTAAATTTAAGATCTAAGAACAATTGTAATTTTTCGATCTAAGAACCAGTTCAGTCTATTCAATTGGTAGCAATGGTTCCAACAGTAACTGAGAATACTCCAAAGACCTACTTCACACTGGTACAACCGGCTTAGCAAATTCAATGAAGGTCGCATCGCCGTGCTTGAGGAAACGGGATTATTGCAGCGATCATTCGCCCTGCACAAGGGTTCCTATGAATGATATAAACAAACGATATGGAAAGCTCATAACCATCTTCAGGGCAGCAGCAGGACAATAATGGGAAATGTCAGAGAAACAGTCAGTAAGATAATGAGAATAACTTATGGGCAACAATATATATCATTTCGATTACTGTGCTTCTTTGTGTGGTATGTAGAACAACTTGTAAGGTTTCTCCTTCAATCTCTGGACTCTCTTCGTGAGCATAAGCTGTGAAACCTTATGTAGAGGACAGTGAGCAGATCTAGGCTATGTCCTTTAGTGTTGAAGAACTACAAAGTCAGAAGCAGGGTTTAAAAGTGACCCTTTAATTCAAATATTTACAACTCTTCTAATTGAGAGTAAGCCACTACTTGGGCTGAACTAAAATAATATAAAAATAAAGTGTGTTAACAAATTCAATTCCCTAACTTAATTCTACGTAGGACGGCGAGGGAAGCTTACTCTTAGTGAAATGCAACAATGCGAATTTCACTAGCAAACACTAGTAATTGCAAATGCCTATAAAGGCGAACTTTCAGTAGACAGAGGAAATCTTGGCGCGCACAGCCTTACGGCGATAAATCCAAGGCTCTGTCTTTCCCCTCGTTAACTCCTGCCTTTTAACTGCTAACAGATATATGCGATTTGCATAAATATCTCACTCGCGCTAAATTCGGGCAGCAACTGAAACTTTGAGAATTCGATAGGAAAGTTCAAACTAAAAATAATTTGGTTAATTAAAATAATGAATGCTACATAGTTGCTCCCAGAATTTAGTAGTCTGAAACTAAGTAGCCTAAAATCGGCTTTTAGTGAAGATGCTAAATTCTAAATCTAAATTTTCCTTCCTATTCGCCATCCTTTACAATTGTAAGTTTTAAATTTAGTTTAACTCTCTGTTTGTGTCTTAGATATTTTAACATAGAATAAATCTTTACATCCTTTTGCTTCTTCACATCAAAAAGATCCATCATCAATATGGCTTGCTTAAACTCTCTGGTTCCTTCCAATCTGGAAGGAAATAAATTTTAATTTCATGTTATAAGTACATTTCACCTGAAAAGTACAACATTCTCTTCCTCTGATGCTTTCCGTAATGACCTTTTATTCGCGCCTTAAGTATTCGCGTTTTTATTTTCTATTAGCGCTTTTCGCCAAACGCATTCATTTTACACTCATTCATTTTTAAAACTTCCCCCTTGTTCTCTGGCCGAATGTAGTGTTTGTGAAAAACACGTAGTTTTACTTTGTCCAGTGTTCACAACTACCACCTGACTTCAATTCTATTGGGGTTAATTCTTCGACTTCCAAGACCTCAGACTTCCCCTAAAACAAATCTGAAATGCCCTGAGGTTCTAACATGAAATGAACTTTAAACTTTTGTGTGAAACCAGAGAACACTACGTACAACATTCAAACATTTCAATTGCATTTCATACATATAATTCATTCTTTCAATCTTCAATTCAAATTTTCTTTAAATGCTCATTGCGTTAAATAACACTTATATATTCACTTTCTAATTTAGCGCGCTTTACGCTTTTACATTACATTTTAATTTTAACTTGCGTATCCTTTACGCTTTTCCAAAATATTCGATATAAACAAAACCAGTGCTTAAGGCTTACAACAAATCATGCATTACATAGAAAACAGTTTTACATTAAATGCATTCATTATTTATACATAGAAAAATATAATACAACAGTTTTGCTATACAACTTACGTACTAGTTGCTTTTAATTAACACAATTCAATTTCCTATTTACAGAGAGTCTTTTGACTAAAATCGATGAATCCCATGTTCTGGATTACAAAGAACATTTCACGAAGTCTCACAGTTTTTCAACTGAACTCTCGAATTTCTTCCGCTGCATAATTAAGTTGTTCCTTCAAGCGTGTCCTTTACGCTTTCGGCAACCGGCTTTTGACTCGGGTAACTTCCCTTTTAAATCTGCAACTTGCACTTAAATCAGAAACATAACTGTGTGAATTTTAAAAGAAAATAAAGAATCTACTTATCTTTCTGCCAGTCTTTTAGGCGTTTTTTTGTCCATTCCTGAAAGGTTGGATATACTGTGGCTTGGGCTATTCTTTGCTTGTTACTCCTAGATTGAAACTCTGGGGCTGCCTTTCGTTTGGTCGATCTTCTTTCCTCCAGAAACACCTTGTTGGGACGAATGGTGGGTGGCGCTTTCCGTTTGTGCTGAAGTCTTTGCTCCCTCTCCAGACTGGCTCGTTCCTTCTCCTGCACTCGTAGGCTCCTTCGTTGTGGGTTGGCACCTTCGGCGGCTCGCTTCTCGCCGTTCTGTTCCCTCCGTAGTGGTGGAGCTTTCATAGTGTTTTCATTTGGACGTTCCTTCCTTAGACGCTTTGGTTGCTGAGACTGTTGCTTAGCGTTTGTCCTTTTTTCTTTTTGGGGTGGTCTTTTCTTCGGCTGCGGCTTCCTCTCTTCTGGTAACCTCCTTTTCAAACTGGGTTCTCTTGTTTTTGAGGGACCTGGTTGGGGCTCTTGAATCTTAGAAAAATTCTGTGAGGCTGGACCCTGCAACATGTCTTTCAAAATATTATTATTAGCTCTTCGATAATAATGTTTAATTTGATCGAAATTTGCCACAGTCTCTTCGCCCTTCTCATTCTTTAAATATGCACGGCATTCAACTATTCTTGTAATTTCAAAAGGACCATGCCATCTTGGGCAAAATTTTGCGACCTTATCTTTTGCTGCGCATGAAAGTGCGTGGGCTTGTTTCAACACCTCCTCCCCCACTTTATATTCTACGGTTCTTCTTTTTGAATCGTAGTAAATCTTTTGTTTCTTTTGCGCTTCCCGGGAGCACTTTTCTGCCTCCTTCAACATTTTTTCTATTTCACCCATTTGAAATTCCGGCGCTCTATCTTTCACATAAAATAATTTATCTAAGGGGGTCATTATCTTCCTGCCCAAAAACAATTCGGCGGGGGATTTCTTCGTTGTCTCGTGCTTAGCCGTTCTGAGGGCGAATGCAAATTCTTCGACGCAGTCATCCCAGTTAGAATGGTGCTTTTGCACATAATTTCTAATCAATTTTACAATATTCTTATTTACCCGTTCCGCTATATTTGATTGTGGGCGGTAGGGTACCATTTTCATATGCTTAATGCCCAACTTGTCACACATCATTTTAAATGTACTGCTTACAAACTGGGGACCATTATCGCTAATCACCCTCGCTGGACATCCATATCTTAAAATATATTTGTTCAAAAACGAATCTGCAACGACTTTTGCTGAAGCCCGCTTAAGTGGTATCAACTCAACCCATTTACTGAAATGATCCACAATGACTAATAAAAATCGTGCCTTATTTACATGACTCCTGGGGTAGGGGCCTAAGAGGTCAATACCAATTATTTCATTGGGGAACCTAGACTCAATACTAGTTAATAACCCGGCCGGGCGGAAATTTACGTCATTATTTATCTGACACGTGTGACAAGTCTGGCAGTAATTTTTAACTATCTTTTGTAATTGCGGAAAATATACCGCCTCGCGTACGCGTTGTATTGTTTTTCTAATTCCAAAATGGCCCGAGACAGGCGAATCGTGGAGCTCTTGCAAGATACTTAAAATTAATTTGGCCGGGATGACTGGTCTGTATTCACTATTTTGATTCGTAACTTTAGTATAAAATAAGAGACCATCAATGATTTCATAGTTCTGTGCTCTGCTTCGTATTGCATTAATGTCTATATGCTGGAAGTTATCTGGGTCTTTTAAATAATTATAAATATTTCCGAATTCGGGATCCCTAGCAATTTCTTCTATTACAGTCTCTCGAGAGTCAATGACCTTTGCCTGAAGCATCGCTATTTTTACTTTCTCGCCGTTCTCGTCTAACTTTATTCTAGATAATGCGTCGGCCACTACATTGTCTTTTCCCGGTGTGTGTTTGATAATGAGATTAAATTCTTGCAACTTTAGGGTCCACCGAATTAAGCGTGGCGAAAGATTCTTTCCTGAAAATAATCTGGTAACTGCCGCATGATCTGAATATACTGTTACGGGAGAACTCCCAAAATATACACAAAATTTTTGAACAGCTGCGAGCACTGCTAAAGTTTCACGCTCCGTTGCCGAATAATTTCTTTGCGTATCATTCAATGTACGACTAAAAAAGGCAATCGCTTTTCTATTTTGTGTTAACACGGCTCCGATTGCGTAATCTGATGCGTCTGCATAAATTTCTAGACCCTTGTCTTTCTCTGGGAACTTTAGAACCGGTGCATTAATTAAAGATTCTTTTAACTTCTCAAACGCGGCGTTTGCTTCTGAAGACCACGCAAAACGAACTCTTTTCCTTCTCAACTTTAACAATGGTTCAGCAATTTCTGCGAAATTTTTAATAAAAATTCTATAATATGAGCACATACCCAAGAAAGTCGCTAACTTTTTGGCTGTATTCGGAATTGGGTAATTTTTCACTGCTATAACTTTAGATTTATCTGTTTCGATCCCCCTTTGAGAAATTTTGTACCCTAAATATTTGAGTTCTTTTGCCGCGAATTTACATTTCTTAATGTTCACTTTAAGTCCTGCATCTTTCAAAAGAGTAAAGACTTCTCGAAGGTCTTTAATATGTTCTTCCAGCGATTCTGAAGTAACAATTATATCGTCAAGATAAATAAATGTACTTTTTCCTATTACCGGCCTTAAAATTTTGTCCATGCACCTCTGAAACGTGGCCGGGGCTCCCGACAATCCAAAAGGCATACGCAAAAAGCCATATGTACCGTATTTTGTTATGAATGCTGTTTTGTGAACATCTTCCGGCTTTATGCTTATCTGAAAATATCCGGATGTCAAATCTAGGGTGGTTATGTATTTTGTCGATTTAATACTTCTTAGAATTTCATCAATTACCGGAAGTGGGTAAGTTGGAAATTTTGTTATACTATTAAGCTTTCTGTAGTCAATAGCGAACCTGTACCTTAATGGATCAGTTAACGGCAAATCATTATTTTTCTTACATAAAACAACCGGACTCGCATATGCACTAGAAATAGGAGTTATTATTTTGTTTCTTAACATTTCATCAATATGGTATTTTATTATTTCCTCCTTAACTTTGTCGTACTTGTAAGGACGCTGACGTATAGGTTCATCCGTAGTTAATTTAATTTCGTGTGCTACGATCTGGGTGAATCCTGGAATATCATCAAATAAATCAGCGAAATAACTTACCAACTCCCGAAACTTGTCCTGTTCTTCGGGCGTTAGATGGCTTAAATCCACTTCAGGGGGAGGTGTTGATTTCTTTTTAACTGGGTCCATGGTTACTTGCAAGGTGGAGTTTTCAAAATCGATTTTCGCATCCACAGCTGCAAAGAAATCTGTTCCTAAAATAACCGATGCTTGGAGGTTCTTCACTACAAGAAACATAATTTTTTTTTGTTCTTCGCCGATTTTGATGTACAGCTCGATTTTTCCCATGCATTGACACGTTTTTCCTTGGGCTGCTACCACCTTCATTCCTTCCACGCTATGCAGACGATATCTACGAAAGTGCTTCTTAAAAAATTCTTCTGCCAAACAGCTTCCTTGAGCGCCGGTATCCAACAGAGCTGTAGCGGGTACGTTGTTAATTAGTAACTGCAGTCTCGGTAATTCAATGTTTCTCACCATGACCGTATTTAGCTGTACTTCAGAGGGATTTTTCTTCTCCTCGGAACATTGCACCCCCTTCCCCGCAATATTCCTTAGTAGTTTAAATGCTTTGCGGGTGTTTTCTTCTGTTGCTGGCTTCTGCCTGGGGAGAATGATTTTCTTCCGTAGTTGGAATTATTTTGTTGGCGCTGTACTTGGCGCGGTTGACCGCTCGCATTTTGACTGGTACCAGTAGTTCTCGGCCATCGTCTGTTTCTTCCTTCGGCATTCTGGTTCCCCTGCAGCCGCTGTTCATACGATTGTCTCCGTTGATTTTCGGCCGCTCGCCGGCTCTCGAATTGTACGGCGAGTTCAAACAGCTTGTCCAGCGTTACGGGATTTCTTAGCTCCATGAAATCTTGTATCGATGGTAACAATCTGGGCAGGATTATCTGGATAATCTCCGGGTCCGGCCTCGTGCCATACAATAATTTAAAGACTTGTATTTTTCTCAAAATAAATTCCGATAGTTCATCCACCCGCTGTTGATACTTGCTAAACAACTCAGCTTCGAGTTTCGCACGGTCTTTAACCACAGGAAACGCTCTCAAAATTGCTAGTTTAAAATTCTCGTACGTGTAAGTCGGCGTTCCTGGTTCTCCCAGCAGACATTTTCCGATGCACTTATACCAGGTCGCTGCTTGGCCCCTCAATGCTCCTGTCGCTAATATGACCTTCTGATGTTCCGGAACTGGATACAGCAAAAAATGCGCTTCTAACTTTTCCAGGAATGTGTTCACAGGTCCTCTGGCATCAAAAACTACTGCCGGCTTCATGGCTGCTCTGATGGTTTCCACTATGAATCCAAATCCATCAGGCATTGCAGCTGTATTCTGGGATGTAGTAGGCATATTCCAACTTCCTTCCATCATTTTAGTTGTTCGGGCGCCATTGTAAGGTTTCTCCTTCAATCTCTGGACTCTCTTCGTGAGCATAAGCTGTGAAACCTTATGTAGAGGACAGTGAGCAGATCTAGGCTATGTCCTTTAGTGTTGAAGAACTACAAAGTCAGAAGCAGGGTTTAAAAGTGACCCTTTAATTCAAATATTTACAACTCTTCTAATTGAGAGTAAGCCACTACTTGGGCTGAACTAAAATAATATAAAAATAAAGTGTGTTAACAAATTCAATTCCCTAACTTAATTCTACGTAGGACGGCGAGGGAAGCTTACTCTTAGTGAAATGCAACAATGCGAATTTCACTAGCAAACACTAGTAATTGCAAATGCCTATAAAGGCGAACTTTCAGTAGACAGAGGAAATCTTGGCGCGCACAGCCTTACGGCGACAAATCCAAGGCACTGTTTTTCCCCTCGTTAACTCCTGCCTTTTAACTGCTAACAGATATATGCGATTTGCATAAATATCTTACTCGCGCTAAATTCGGGCAGCAACTGAAACTTTGAGAATTCGATAGGAAAGTTCAAACTAAAAATAATTTGGTTAATTAAAATAATGAATGCTACAAACTTACCGGTATCTTCCAAATGTGTAGCGTTACTAAGCATCATTCCCCCCCCCCCGAAACTGATAAAGACCGAATCATATTGTAAGAATAAAAATCACTGAAACAACCTTGTATTTGGCGTACATTTATCAAAACACTCAATCGATTTCGAGGGCAGCTACAGGTCCCTCCTCATGAGGAGAACGAAACTTCTAGAAAGTGGAAAGCAACCTCAGTAACTGCTTTTTATACCCTGGGGTAGTACCATGCGCGAGGAGGCAACGCCATCTGTTGGCAAAACTAATAACCAAATCATGTTAATATAATTTTAAAAGCGTTAGGAAGGACTGGATTGAACTTAAAATCATTCATTAAACATGCTAAATCTTTGTGAATATGAAAAGCCTCAAAATCCAATTCACCAACGGAAGAAGCCTTTTGGATAATATTTACAGATCCCAAGTCAAAATTATGATTAAATTTCCAACTATGATACGCTATTGAAGACTTGTTTATTTCGTCCTTTCGGACATAAGATTCATGTTCCTTGATACGAAACTTTGAAAACGCTCTTTTCGTTTGGCCAATATATCTCAAGCCACACTGACACGATATACTATAAATTCCCCAAAAAATTAAGTCAGAAACACAATCTTTTAGAGTCGAACTGTGAATTTTATTGATAGGGGAGAAACTGACTTGAAAATTGAATTTCTGGAGAATCACATATTGTAAGAGTTTGCTGTAACGTCTGTCTCTAACAACTTATCATCAAGAAAAACACATTATCTCTTGTCAAGAGCGAGAAATATAAAATTCCAGGGACGTCACATTGAGCGGGAAGTCGCAGCTTTTGCCGGCTTGATGACCGGTGATGGCATTTATAGAACAGTTCTGGGCAAATCTCATCCCATATCTTTATGTAAAAACGCATATCCGTCACTTAAACTATGTCGATAGCATCTTGCGACTTATTCGGTTGCTGATTCTATCATTTGTCACACAACATAATGCCCATCCAGATCATGCGAATATCTGCTAGGTATCTCCACATTCAGTTGGATTGTCATACCGCTAGGTATTTTCCGAATCGAACATGTTTGTGCCATGTTTATTCTATCTATGGTTACAGCATGCTCGAAATCAATTTAAAATCAGTCGCTGTTATACTAATATATAAATTCTGGACTTACTATTTCGACCTCTACTTTACATACTACTTACATTTACTCAATAAACAGACTAATTTAAAGTACGTTTTCATATTTATATCCTCATGGCTCAAATCACTTTTAATCCTGATTGAAAAATTATGCAAGAAGAAATGGTTCCTTAAATGGGTTTTTAAAGCAACAGGATGGAAATAGATCCTTAAATGGTTTTTTAACAATTTAGCCTAATCCTGAGTGCCTTCAGAACAAACATAGTGATGTTTTGGTAATGCTAAATTTCTCGTATAAATTTCTATCTGATCTCGCTTCTGATACCCTGCTCGTTAATTTGATTGCGTGCACAAGACATTTTTGTGTCCCCTGAAGTTCTTTCTCACCTAATAAACAGATAAACAGGCAAACTAAGTCATTTTTCTTCATCATACAATGAATGACTACTCTTCTTTAAAACCAGGAGTAACTATAATTACCACTATTAATTAATGAAAATGAAATACGATGTTAAAACGTCACTTGTTTTATAACAGTCTCCTTACTTTACAGAATTATTATAATATTATTCAATAACTGAACTGGTTCATTCTATTGCTTTAATAAACAATGTACTAGTATGACTTGAAAATTGCATCAAACATGTCGCGTGTTTAGCAATGGTTATCACGATTATTTAATTCTTTCTTTCATCGTTGAAAGTTCTTCCTAGAGAAACGTAATCTAATGTTATATATATATATATATATGAGCTATCTCAACGAGGTCACATAAACTCTGCAAGGCGAGATTTCTCGAAGAATTACGTAAAATGTGACCTAAGATCTACAATTTTTCGATCCACATTTTTACGTACAGGAGGGAGTGGTTGCCACCACTGACACACCATATTTGAACTGCAGGCTACCTTATATCAATAAAGGTATTTCATCAAGGAAATATATTAAAACCTCACAACGAATTACGAAATATGAATGTTTATTTAATCATTGATCTACCGAATATGGTGTCCGATAACGTGAAACTCGTGAGTGACAGTACCCACACTTACAAGCGAGACATGTCTGCGGGCGAACTTAATTAAGTTTGGACAGTGATCGCAGTGATTTGTATACAGATAAAGCATGCTTTATCAAAATTTAGATTTATTTTAGATAAATATGTTTTATCTTTATGCAAGTCACGTGCAATGAAAGCATTATCAGCTTTATATACTTATAATATTCTGTCACAAAAGCCGATGCGTCTTTGAAAGTCATTTAAATATACAAAACATTCATTATTCTGTAGGGAGACGGCTGTAGTTTCACTGATCGAAATAATCTATACGCAGTATTTCTTTCCACTTTTAACTGCCTGCCAACTGTTTGTGTGGTCACCTCGAAATCTGCTCCATTCCGTTTAAATATCGCTGTTTCATGAGGCAACAATAGACCAATACTAGTTCTGCGAACAAAGTTTTGAATATTTTCTATGAGAATAACACTTCCAGCTGTTTCTCAGTTTGTCATTGCAGTCTGTGGATTGCATTAGCATCGAGATGAGGATGGCGAGTGATATACTCCATTATCGCATTTAGTAAAGCACTGCTCTTTCATTGCGCAGAGATAAAATAAAATTTCATTAATTACATTGAACGAAGTGTGTTATTTCTGACTGCTTTTAGCCTGCAACTTCCAGATTGCGCTATTTTATAGAGCCAAATATCAGCGTTTTATTTCCATAAATAATATTCGGCTGTCATCAATAACATACTATGCAAATTTTCTCCTTTCTCAGGCATAATGATGGGTAAAACGTGTTTTTATTCTATTTGCATCCATTGCACATATTTATGTTCTCAATAAATGTAGCTTTTGCTCACCGATACCTTTCTTTCTCATGTTTTTCAGAACTATTGTCGTATAGGTATGTTTATTCATTAGTTTTTTTTATGGACTCTGAGAAATGAATTTTTGTACTATGAGATCTTGATATGACACATCTAGTACAAAGGGCATTCAAATGCACACAAATAAGTTGAACTTAAAATTCATGCACTCAAAAATATTTTACTGAATATGTATGCAAAAATATGTGAGCGTAATTATAGTAATATATAATGCATGTATTATTGACATGAATAAAGTGATAGTCCTGTAGCTATTAAATTGTTGCTTTGTACATGTTAACAATGTTCCTTCGTACACACATAAAATCATACGAAACATTAACTTTTAATTTCAGCTAAATGAAGTACGAAAAAAAGGTAAGAATAATTGCGAAAATGTTTACGCTCCAGAGAAAATATTTGCAAAGTATTTCCACTGGTAAATATCTCAGCAACGTTACAAAAAATGTATCATAATACCAAATTATGAAGCTTAAAAGTATTTATATAAAGAATGGCAAAATGAAAGCTCTTTTGTAAATATTACTCTGTTTATGTATTCACTTTTTAAAAATTATTTACAGGAAGAAAAGCTTATTCAAAAGGAGAAGATGTCCATACATTAAACTTCAAAAGACTGAAGAATTTAATTTTATTTAAACATTTAATGGTATAATTTTCATTCTCAAAACTTAAAAATATTGTTTCGAAATGCAAATGTTTGTACAATGTACAAAAATAAAAGCAGATTTTGCTTAACTGTCAAAAGTATTCGGAAAAGCTGAGATGAAAAGTTAGAACAATTGAAAAATATAAGGACGTTATGCATGCCTTACGAATGCACTTAGCATTTCGAGTAACGGGTTTCAGAAAAGTAATGTCGAAAATAAAAAAAAAAGTTTAATACTTCATTACAAACAATTTACTTAAAAAAATTACAGAAATTGCATTCGCTAGGATCAGAATTTATGAGAAAAGGTTTTATGAGACTTTCAGCCAACGAAATAACAAACTTTAGTATTGCTTAAAAGTAAATAGTACTAAAAGCGTCTTTCGAATACCAGTATTATACGCAATGCCTTGAGTAGTAAGAAGCTATTAAAAAGCCGTTAAATTTCGTAACTGCAACTGCATGAGGGACTGTAAACTACTGCTTTCGCAACACATAGTCATCATTTCTTTTGGCAATAGAAACCAAGAACAGCCTTTATTTGAAATTGCATTTAGAAATTAGCAACAATATTATATTTTGTATCTTACTAAAAACTCAGTTAATTTATTAAAGTTCATTAAAATTAATTTTAAAAAATAAAGTTTGGTATTATTTTCCTACTCTATTTTGTGTAAAATTATGCAGCTTAATATTGATTATCAAATAACGTGTTTTGATGTAATGGACAATATAGTGGTCAAAAGAAATTTGTTGCTAGTCTGAATGCAAAGTTCTACGTTCAATTCCCAAGTAAAACCACTTTGTTTATGCGTATTTTTTCCTACTTCCAAAGGTATAGTATCGATCTACTTAACTATGTATACTGTTACAAATGAACACTATTATATAGTCAGATATTTTCTAACTGTTGGGATTCGACGGAATGTTTTATGTAACAGTTGGTTACAATATTTTATGCAATTTTGCATGCTGCATTTGCTTGTTTAAGTCATTTGCTTTGTCAGTATGCTTGTTGACTTTGAGAAGGGCCGTGTGTTTGAGAAGGGCACTTTATTGCGCATGAGAATTTGAGCGAGTTAATGCAAGTTTCTTACACAAGTCTACACTGGCTATCATAAATTAAGGAAAAATCACCAAAGTCCCGATTATTGAAAAAGTTGCATGTAGAATTTTATGAACCTTACCCACAATATACAACACATAGTAAGATATCAAATAACATAAAAAGAAATTACCACACAATTATGGTAGTATAGAAATTAGCACACGTGTAAAATGAATAAATCGAAGGTGTCAGTTTGCTATAGGAAAAGTACATTCAATATGTAATACCATTGCCTCTAGAAGCAATACAGCACATGCAACGATGTGTGATGCTTTCAATTATGCGGTCTATCAGTTCGAAAGGAAGCGAGAGCCATTGCTTTTTCAAAGCAGTTGCAAGGGCGGCAAAGGTCTGAGGAGGCGGATTGAGAGCAGCTAGACATTTTCCTAAATCATCCCAAACGTGCTCGATAGGACTCAAGTCCGGGGATCGAGCTGGCCACTTCATGCGCATAATTGTTTCCCGTTGAAGATAATCATCTACGATACGAGCCTTGTGTGGTCTTGCGTTGCCGTTCTGTAACAGGAAAGCATCACCCATTGCCCCGGGATATGGGCGCACACAAGCATCATTGTTCAGCTCTATAAACCTGAGCATCTATCAATATCATCGCTATGAAACTGAGCATTCACGGTTCCCCTTGGAATGACATCCACTCAATGAGATGCCACCCCAAACGCAGACACTGCCTCTTGCTTATGAATCTCTTTCGCGGATATTTGCCGGATTATAACGGGTTCCGGGTTCTCTTCATATCAAATAACGTCTATTATCGCTTTCTAGACTAAACCTGGACTCGTCCGTAAAGAGAACAGCTCTCATTGATCAGGCGTCCAGAGGACATGTTGTCGTGCCCACTGGAAACGGTCCCTCCTATGGCGTGACGTGAGAGACACGCAGATGGCTGCTCGCCTGGCATACAGACCACCTTCGTGACACCTTCTACGCACAGTTGACGTTGACACTAACCTTCCAGTGGCTGCCGCAAGGGAGGATATAAGAAGAGTCGGAGTAGAGGTTCTGTTCTTGCGTGCACATAATGTCAAATATCGGTCATCGGCGCTCGTCCTAGCAGTTGGCCGTCCTTTTCTGTACCTCCTAGATGCCGAGTCTGTGGTTTGAAATTGCCTCCAATGTCTATGAACCACAGAAGGACTCACATTTAGCCATCTGGCCACTTCTGTTTGATTTTGTCCTGCCTCTAGTCTCCCAATGGCTCTCCATTGTAGTTCCGCAGGCAAATGAAGCCTGGATGTCATTGTTATGAATTGGCTTTCTCAGATTTCTGATGTCACTATCACAGTGAAATATGTGGCTTGCTCTCAAACATGGACTTTTATGCTCTTGCAGATAATTTATTCCGAGGCAGCACCACTAATTTGCATATTGCAGATTTACTGAGCTACTCTTACGTGGGAACATATCAAATTTTACACGGTTTGGCTTATTTTTGAGGGATTTATCGCTATTTTGTGATTTTTCCTTAATTTAAGATAAGTGTATTTTAAAGAGGGTGCTAACTTTGAAACAGCAAATATTCCTTATTGAATATGTGTTCCGTGATCATGGCCAGTACACACTGAGAGTTAAAGAGAAGTTTGCCTGTTAATTTCCAGGTACACTGCGATAAAGAAGGGATCACTTCTGTATCTCCCGTTCTACTGGGTCAATTAACGAAATACAACTTACGTTTTTATGTCTCGAAACCAAGTCTTAGGATACGTATTAGATTTATATCTAACATTACTTTAATATAGGTATTTGACACAAAATCGGATTTTTCTGAAATGACATGCCAATTATTTCCATATTTCGATTCTACGATTCAAATTATGCCAAACTGCCAAGTTTTGTAAAACCAGCAGGAGTAGTTTATAAAAAATTAGCCTTCAAAATTTTATCTCCTCAATGTTAATTGAATTTGATGTATATTTATTAATATCTCTTTTTTTACAATTATTTTTCTTCCTTTCACATTTCGAATTTAGACTGAATCCAAATATAATTCGCTCATTTTTATTACTTATTTTAAAAATTTGTATTTTTAAATATTTTTTATAAATTTCTCGAAAACAAATTTGTATTATAACCTACAAAATGTTTAACATCATCTTAAAGTGCATGTATTTCTAAGCGTATCTGCAAAGGATTACAATTTCCGATGATATACGTGAATTTACATTTTGGAACGATTTGAAATTTGGCTTATTTTAAGACAACCGATATTAAAAAAATGTGGTTTACGCACTTAGTTAAAATTAATATTTTAAAGAATCAATTATTATCAGTTATATTTTCCCTCACGCATCAAAGAAAAAAAAAGGAAAGTAAGTAGGTTACTATAAATTAAGAATTCCGCCAAGTGAATTATTCTTGGCGCAAACTGTAAAAAATTTAAAATTTTTAAATTTCTCCATAAATTTCTCACCAAAAATTACACAATTTAATACGTAGGCATAATTTGAGTCGTAGAATCGAAATATGGAAAAAAAACGGATATGTTATTTCAGAAAAAGTCCGATTTGGTGTCAAAATACCTATATTAGGATAATGTTATGTATAAATCTAACACATATTCTAAGTCGCGCTTTCGAGACGTGAAAAACGCAGTTTGAATTTTATAAATCGGTCCAGTACAACGGGAGATACATAACTGCCTCTTTTGTTTTGCAGTGGACATCTGTCTGTAATCGAAACAGTGTCAGAGTGCTTATTGAGAGATTTAGGGAGACCGGATCAATAATTGATTATCCGCAAGGTGGGAAAAGATCAGTACTCACTGAAGAAAAGCTGCTGGAGATATCGGATGCAACATTACGTATTCCCAGCAAGTCCATACGAAAATTGGCCCCACTGGGAAACACTGGTGTTGCCGCGGCACATAAGATCGTTCGCAAGATACTCGATCTCATCTCTTATAAAGTGAAATTCGTTCAAGAATTAGTCCCTAGTGACAATGGAAAACGAATTCACTTTTATGAATGGTTTCAACAGTACCTTGCGGATAATTCAAAAGAAATATTGGACTACTTTTTTTTATTATTGAGGTATGGTTGCAATTATCAGAATATGTCCATGTACAGAAGAATGGAGAAGTAAAAATCCATATGCACTTCATGAAACTACGCTGTATGACCAAAAGCTTGGTGTGTGGATTCGAATATCCAGAAGAAGAATAGTAGGTCAAATAGTCTTCGGACAAACAATCAGTTCTGTTCATTATTGTAAAGTTATGTACAAATTCATGGAAAAACTAACAGACGGCGAAATTAACAATGCCTGAATTCAACATAATGGCGCCACCGCGCACACAGCTCGTAAGTTATGAAGTTAATGGAAGATGTTTTCGGAGATTGAACCACTTCAAAGGGGTTGTGGATGCCTCATTCTCCAGACTTGAGCCCTCCAGAATTTTAAATAGAAATGGGGCTATTCAAATATTAAAGTTTATGGGCTGAATCCCTCACTCGCTCCCGAAAACGGAAACTGCTGTTCCTGACTTCTTACAAGAACATTACATAGGCACAACCTGCCAGAGTCTTCGAGAAGATGAAGAGACGTGTGCACACATGTCTGGAGGCTCGTGGTGAACATTTCCAATAGTTACTGTGAGGCAAGAGAAAGTTACGTATTACTTTTTCTACTGCATAGTTACTTTTCAAATGCACTGTACTGTCTTGCTCTGCACCTTCGGCAGAATTCTTGGTGATAAAGTGGCTAAATGACCAATGAGTTCAGCGTCTTTCGATAAAAAACAACAGAGCAAACTTTCGGCTATTCGAAATAAAAATTGTGTTCCAGGTAGCAAGTATTTAAAGAAAGATTTTTCATAGTAAGAACCGCCTTACGATGACCACCTCTGAAAGCAACCAGTTCTTGTAATAATCTAGATAGTAAGTACATGTTTTTGTGAAATATAACAGTTATCTGAATTGTTGACCTCTATCTAACCTGAGAGGTAAAATCAAATATTTCAGGAAACAATCATTAATATGAAGAATTTCGGTATTGATATGAAATTTTTATGGATCAAATAAATGTAAATGTGCATTGTAGTAAAATACATGATGCCGGTAATTATCAAAATATTATGAAATAATATTTGACCAATATTAAGAGATAATTATTTATTTTGCCGTGCTTGCGATGTGATGCAATAATTCAAAAGTGAAAATCAATAAATTTTACTTGGAAGGTGCATTAACCCCAAACGGATAATAGATAAGTTTTAACTTACTTAAATAATAGTGCCAAAAATGTAACATCGTTCACATCTGAAATCAACATTTATTCGTAATCTTAATTTACTGTAGGATTTTAGCTACATAATCAGTCACACAGAATCATGGCAAACCGCAATTCCATGAAGGACACTCGCGCGTTCATTGGTAAAGAATAAGCCACAGGAGAAAAGTAAGCATCTTGATGCATCGTAAAAGTCATTAATTATTTTTCGATGAAATGCTTGAAGAATCAAGTACGGCCCGATAAAGAAAAAAAATGTCTCGCCATTTTTTCACCGAAATATACTCTTTGATCAACCACATGTTGTGCCGAGCCGCTGCCTCGTGTCTCGAAGTAAATAATGGAGCAAAAGGAGCTTGCTTTTAGCGCCGACATAGATTCACGATTTTTTTCATTCCAATAAGGAGCTCGATATAGAGTACAAACTTAATGATGGACGAAAGTTAAGGAAGTTAAATTTTTAAGCGAAGAAATAATTTTATGAAGGGGCACGATTCAACTCTCGCCCGCCTACATTTACGAGACCTTAATCCAACAAGATAAGAAAGGTAAGAGCTACAAGAAAGCGAGAAACCTAAAAATAGTTTACAAAACGCATTTTAGTTAGCGTCAGTTGCCACACAATCGACCTGGAACTCGGAGTGAAAAAACAGAAGGCCTGGCTTGTTAAATTTCTAGCTTTTATTTCAATTCCAGAACTGTTTACTATAAGATGTTAATTACAGTATATAAAATTCGGCGGTTGCGCCTCTATGTAAGCTTTCCGGCATAGCACTAGGGTTGCCATAAAATAGTGTATGGCAGGGTTGCTAGATTGGCGACTTTATCTCCGATTTGGCGATCAAATCGGCGATATCCCATGGTCCAATCGGGAAGCTTCTAGAATAACTTCCTGTCGAGATATTTCTCGAAACCTGTGGAACCTAAGGAAAAGCTATATAAACCCCTGCGTTTCTGAGAGCCGGCATTGTGAGTGCTAAGCTACGCGAGAGTTTTGTGAACGGAAAGCGATCGAGATAGGGCTTTGCCGTGAAACTACCTTTACAGTATAGCTTGACAGTGTATTGGTGATTGTTCCACGGTGTTTATTATAAGTTTGGTGTTGCCATGAAGCTACCTTTACAGTTACAGTCTGAAGCTGTGTTGCTGATTGTTTCAGTGTATTTATTGTAGATTTTCGACGCTTTTAAATGTAATTGTGGAACTGTGCTGTAAATAGTGATTCTTGTAAGTAAATTGTGCTTTTTATTGTTCTGCATCGTGTTTTCATCGGATACTCTCAAATCCAGGAACCCGTATAACGCAACAATACTGAGTTTGATGTAAGACGTTTCTTCGAATACAAAGCATAATTATCGTTCTCTAAACAAGGCCACGTAAACGCATATCTAGGTAACACTGCAAACAGGAACTGACAAAGCGGGTTTTCTTTTTCCATCACACATTACATAAATTTATAACGTGTAATTACTATTATGGAATATTTTCAAGAATTACAATTGATGTCTAAACGTATAGAAGATAGAACTACAGCATGTGGAACATGTTAGAATTTGAGACTGTTTTACCAAATTTCAACGCCTTCCTGAACTTCACAACCCTTCTACAGATATTGGTTCTTCTTGCAAGTTAATCACAGAATTTGTTGGTAATGCTACAGAGAAAGGCTGTGTGGACGTAACATTTTTTACGTGAAGGAATGCCCCAAAATAACTTGCATGTTAATAACAGAACCACAGATAACAGCTGATGTAAAAGTTTTATGTCAAATACATTGAAAGTACAAATGAGGTGTGACCCTAGAGCCGAGTGCGGATTACACAGGCGATGGTGCACTTCCTTAGCAAGTAAAATATACGCATGAAATATTGTTATCTAAAACTACTCTGTTTCCTAAAAAGTAAAGGTTCACTTTCATTGAATTCATTGAACGAAAGACTATTTAAAATCAGACTGTTTTTTCATTTGAAACGTGTTTCACTACATTTGAAATGAATTAAATATAGACTTGGGGTTTTTGTAAAACTAGTTTCTACTCACAAACTTTCCTAAATTCCAACATGCAGCCCTTACTGACAGGACGTTTCGACTGTCCTGGCATAGGTGTTCAACATTGTACCATTGGTAGCAACAAGGCAACGCTGTAGAATAGACCAATAACCAGAGGATATGATCTTCCTGGAAAAAGAGAGACAATCACATGCCTCATGTCATCAAATTTCCGAGGCTTTTCTCTGAAATTCTATAAAAAATTATTTCAAATTTTCCACAACTCCTTTACCCGTTGTTCACTTCTTTCCTCATATTCCTTTCGTCATATCATACACAAGCACTTCAGTTTCAATTTGTCTCATAATCCTAAGATTGTTTCGGTGGAGGTGTACCAAATTCTATTCTTCATCGATTTTACAATTCAGATATACTTTCAGTTTACCAATAACGCTTTAAAAATCTACTTACATTGTTTGAAGAATATATGGCGATCTTTGTCATTTTAGGTACAATAATACCCCTCAGTCTTTCAGTACATTAATGCTGAATGAAAACAAAGGAATGACTACGTGTGCCCATACATATTCAACTTCAAAATGCAACTGATATTGCACGTTCAAATATAAAACATCCAATCAAGTCAGCTCATTATTAGAACACACTTCATATTTCGACAGGTTCAATTCATTGAAAAGTTTTCGCCATTTCGATTGCTACTTGCTCTACTTATTTACAGTGACTCGAGACAGTGTGTCGTAGGAGCCAAAGAATTTCTTGAACTAAAAAAAAATATAAACTAAAATAATCAATAAATTCCTTGTTGGTACAACTAGTAAGTCGTATACAGCCCTTTGACTACGTTATTCGGCATACTGCTACCGGTAAAGCGAAACTTGACGCGGCATTTTGTGCTCCATATTCTGATCTGTATCATTATATAATGCCATATGCAGCTTCGTTAAATATATAACGCATAATATGCATAATAAAAATATGCATAATATTTCAAGGGCTTAAAAATAAGGATGGAGATACTTTTTGATTAGTCATTTAATCATTCTCTTCCCAGAGAAAGACGAAAGACTTACCGATTTGAAAAGTGTAATCTGGCGTCAGTAACTTGTCAAGGTTAAAAGTGGCTTAATCGGTTACCCATGACAGAGACTCGTCACTTCGCATATTCCAACTCACAGCCCCTCAGAATGCATCGAAAATGAAAAGAGGTCATTTGATGG
>KK119862.1:118819-175391 GCA_000611955.2 Stegodyphus mimosarum
GCTGTTCGTAATTTAAATTATATATATTTAAAAATTATTACGACTTATATTGACGCATGATAATAATCCATATTCCATATATTTCTATCGTTTACAAATAAACTTGTTTTTAATGTAGAAAGAATTTTTTGCTTTGGCGATTTCCCAAAATGTCTAATACATTTGATAAAGGAACATGCCCTACATTCTGATTTTGTTATCGAATTTTGCAAAGAAAGCATGTCAAGTATTACAAAGTGCTTTAGAGAACAGGACATTATTAAAAATACAAAAAGATAAAAGATATAAAATGATTGAAGAAAAAAGAGAATGCATTTCTCTATGTGAAGTATTACAAAGTGCTTTAGAGAACAGGACATTATCAAAAATACAAAAAGATAAAAGATATAAAATGATTGAAGAAAAAAGAGAATGCATTTCTCTAGATGATAAATTTCAAACAACGAGCAACATTTCTAACAAATCAGAGGTGTGGTGATTAGTTATCATCAACCAACAATTAAAGATAAAAGATATTACTCTGAAGTATTTTGTTTTTGTTTTTGTTAAGGGCTTCTGAAAGATCCTGTGAGTTTCTTTCGTATCTCATTTCGAGTTGTTCCAACGATGATGGATCTTTATAATATCAACGTAATGCTCAACTGGCATAAGTGATGCTTTCTCAAGGAGTGGTCTTAATGCACAATTTTAGCAATGATGAAACATGTATCTATGTTCAGAATTCAGAAACTGCTCTGTAGTTGAGTGAATTGTTCTCGAAAGTTGAGGTAAGACAGATTTAAAACCGATGCAAAACTGTATTCAATAAATGCAATAATAATAAAAGAATCAGATTTATTAAAACAAATTAAAATGCTTATACCTATCGCTACTAAATTTGGATATAACACGTAACTAAATTCGTAAACTGAAATAAAACAGCACTGATAATTTTAAATATTAAAGCGAACTTTTATTAACTGTACGTAGAAAAAAACATTTTCAACATACTTCATACGGAATATCTGGCAGTAAAATCCTTATTTTACACATCCGTATTCTAAATTCACATGATTCGTTCAGCGAGAAAATGCGCTTTCAAAAGCAGCTGATTTCGATGAGGGTAAAAGTTTTTAAACGTAAAAACATTTATAGCTTTAATTAGTTTCTTTATAAGGAATTTCCCCCGCCTTCTTCGCATGCCTTCGTGGTGTAGTGGTCAGTACGCTCCACGCATAACCGAGAGGTCCATGGTTCGATTCACGGCGAAGACTTTGCTCACTCTTCGGCTTCTAAAAACCTAATGTCTCTACATCTCAAATAAGCAAAAATTGAATTAGAATGATACATTATTAAAAATATTTTATTGATGATCCAGATTCTGCAAACAAGAACATTGTTATTAAAAAAAGCATTTAACGAACCCAAATTTGGCTTTACTGTTTTCAAGAGAAGAAATATTTCAAGGATATTCTCCGATAATGGTATACTAGTAATGATATTATATACTGAGTTGTAGTAGAGAATCAAGACGGAATTTTCATATAAGTAGATTTGTATATCGAATACTAGTGGTTGAGGGTAAAGTATTTAATTACAGAGAAAACGATACCGCTGTAATCCTTCTCTAATAAGATACTTCTCTAATAAGATAACGATGCAAAAAAATATGATTCATTGTCATATATTTTTCAGTCTGATGGGACATGGAACCGACATAAAAAATTTCGATCGAAAAATAAACTAATTCTCTCTCATTATATCAGCAACAATGGCATGTCGTTTTTAATGAATTTCGCTTTTCTAATAAAGTCGTAAAAACCCAAGTTCCATCCAATATTTCACCTATATTCAATTTTATCCGATTACTTGTGGGAAAAAATTTATCATAATTGATCAGAAATGAATAACGCGAACCGAACAAACAAACAAACGTACATTCTTTATACTTATAGATTTGTAAAGCTAAGAAATTTTTGATTAACAAACTTAACGATTTGAAAAGTGAGCAGTAGCAACACTTTTCAAAATAAACATTTTATATCCAACGCGCCAGACTGTTGCCATTCGAAAGAAAGAGTGCGAAAATTCGCGCTTTCAGAGTTTTTATTTAATATTTCGGCTGATTAAAACAGCCGAAATGGTTTTCCACGAATTTTTGAAATCGGGAATAATGTATTTAATGTTCGGAAATGTTATTTTTGTTTCATACTAAGAAATGCTTTATTAACAAACTCTAGGATTTGCAAATGAGCAGCGGCAACAACTTTCGAAATAAAGCAGATTTTCATCTCCAGCTTGCGAGACTGTTGCCATTCCGAAAAATGAGGGCGAAAATTATTGTTTTTCCACATTTTTAATTAATATCTCTGATTTCAGCTACTTTTTTTGGAAAAAAGTGGACATCTACCTTTTCCAGAACCCAGAAAAAAATTGTAGAAAGTTTCGTGACGATAGCTATAGTAGTGACTGAGTTATTAGAGGACAAACAAACAGACATTCTTCTTTATATATATAGGTATTTGGCAAAGTCCTTGAGAGCTATGTGCTTAAGGGCAGGGATGTTTTCGTGGAGGAATTTCCAAGGGAAATACTCGTACATACATTGCACATGGAGTAAACCATGAAGGCGCGCATGCAGTCACCCCTTTTGGTGGATTCATTCCATTTGGGACTCAAACCCCGAGACGAACTACCACTGGCCCTCGGCCACTGGGCTGTCTGATAACGGAAATATCGAAATCTCATAATAGACGAAAAATGATAACCATGCATAGTAAGACTTTATTGCCATTTCAGTAGCATAAACTGACTTTTGAGGTATTGCTTATTATTTTATTTAGCTTATGGCAAAGAACTGTCTCTTAATATACCGGTAGTTTGACACGGATTCAAAACCCTGTAAGGACCCTAAAAGCTGCCCAAGAGATCTTTACAAAACTTGCCACTTTTGTAATTTGAGTCGAAGAATGAAAAGATAGAAAAAAAATGAAAAAAATGTTGTGTCAAAATATCTATATTAGAATAATGCTATATATATAAATCAAGTAAATATCCTAAGTCGTGCTTTCGAGATATGAAAATGCAAGCTACATTTTGTCATTCGGACCAGTAGAACGGGAGATATAGAACTATTCTTTTTATTCTTGCAAAGGTGTACATCTTCCCTTACAGCTCAGTTTAAAATTTGACGATGTATTATAACAACAAGCGATACTTTTTGCCTTTTATTAATATAAAGTACCTCAAGGCAAACAGCTGTGAAACAATTTATCTCCATTCACAAACTTGCAGTTGCCAGAAGGCTAACGCATAACCTGCTGTCTGAGAACAAGACCGTCTGTAGAAACAGCCGTCTGTAGAAATGTAAGCAAACGAAGACCCGAGGGCATCTTTTGAAGAAGTCTCAAGCATTTTTAGGCAAGTTTCCGCTTCGTCTGCACACTATCAGTCTCATAGTCACCCATCTTAAACATTTTTTAGAGATTTCAGCTCCGTGTAAAAGCGTCTAAAGCGTTTCAAAAGGGAAATCTGAAAGCGTTTAAAGAGTTTTAAGCAGTTAAAGGTTCCGTCGGCAGCTTCAGCGTACCATTCTTCGATCAGTGATTCCTTTACGTGCGATTTTCATAACTGGGATATTGCCTCACAAATGTGATTGTACTAACAGCTGTATGAGGAAAGTTGCGTGTTTAATTTGAACTGCCGATATAGCCTACATTAGGTTCAGGATCTACAGTAACACTTAGAAATTTTGTGGAAGAGAAATGCCGCAATTGAAGATAAAGGTTAGTCTGTGTGTCCACTGATGTTCCTCGCGTTACGATTTAGATTGATTGCAAAATCTGAAACGTTAGCAAGACAGTTGTAGAGACATTAGGTATATTTTGAAAGCAGTAGAGATGAAACATGAGCAATGCCCTCGTCGGGACTCGACCCACGGTGCAATGGAATACGCGCCGAGCGTGCTGACCAATGCACCACGAAGGTATGCTAAGAAGGCGGGAGAAATACCTTATATACTCCTCCTTTTAAAGGCAACTGGAGATTAGGGGACCTAGTCAACAAACCCTGATGGTGGTGAATCATCATCCACTACCATTTTAGTTCGAGCGCCACTGTAGATTTATTAAGTAAATTTGAAGCAGGAGAGACGAAAAATGAGCAATGCCCATTCTGAGACTCGAACCACGGACTTCTCGAATACGCGTCGAACGTGCTGACCCATTATGCCACGAAGGCATGGTAATAAGATGGGAGAAATACCTTATATATACTTTCCTTTTTAAAGGGCAACTGGAGATTAGGAGACCCAATCGCCAAATCCTGGTGGTGGAGAATCATCATGCACCACCTTTTTTTAGGTCGGGAGCCACTGTCAGAGTTATTAGGATATTTGGAAGCATGGAGAGATGTGAAAATGATAATGCTTTTGGCGGGACTCGAAAAACGGACTTCTCGAATACGCGCCGAGGGTGCAGACCACTACACCACAAAAGCATGCTAACAAGGTAGGAGGAATACCTTATACTGTAATTGCCTGGACTGCTGCAAATTTCAGTAATATTTGCCTGTTAGTAAACATACCTTCATGGCTATAATGCGCTTCACACAGTTTGACGCTAATAAAATGGGACAAAGTATGTCAGAAATAATTTTTGATGAATACAAAGTATTTTCCTTTGAAAGTACAAACAGTTCTTAGATAAAATATATTTCTTTGTTTACGAAGTAAAATTTAATAAATAAAGATTTGCGTATTTACTAGTTCTATCTGGTTTTGATATTTCAGTATCTTCCACCTGCATTAATTCCATTTTACTCTTATCTTAAAATTTTTTATGTATTTGAATTGAATTGCTCAAACCATTTTCATCTCTATTATCATATTGGCTTGTTTTAATTTATATCACTAACATTTGATAGTTAGATCTGGGAAAACTAAAAACAATTTCCTTAAGGTAATAAGTTTGCCTAACTGTTTGGGGTAATAAGACAGTCTTTAAAGATGAACTTAATTTAATTTTATCTAAGAATAGGACCAAATAGTGTAGACAAATTAAAATTAATTTACTCTTTTAATAATTTAATTAAATCATGTCGATGAGTAATTTAAGCAATTCATGGTAATGAGCAACTTAAAAATTCAAGATTTATTTATTTAACAATATACCCTATAGATAGAAGATTGAGTTCTAATCCTACAAGTTTTAATTCATAGTTTACTTAAATGCTGTGATATTCGATTTCGAATTGATCATACTATATCACTACTATTGTAGCCTGAAAAAAGTTTGATTAAATTTATAAAACTGCTGAGAAAGAAACTAAACAGAAATTTTTATCATCACTGAACGTAATCCGAACATTGAAAATTTCTTTACTTTACTGCTTAGATGTTTCTCAGATTTTTTCCTTTTAACACTTTTGATCAATAGTTAATTTATATTCTAATTTTAAATCCTATTTTTTATGAATATTTTGATTTCACTTTATATTAGTTCTTCTTTTAGTAAGAAAATAAACAGTCATGAGTAACACATGCTTTTCCTCTAAAATTCTAGAAAAAAAAAGGAACAAAATTATTTACAAAAATTAAATTGGATCTCAAAATTCACAAAAAATATAAATTGGAAAGAAACTAATTATTTCATCACGGGGATATTTTATCTCCAAACTTTCCCGAAATAAATAGAAACTCCAAACAGGTAACGTATATAAATGGCGTGTATTAAAGAAAATTAATCTTGGTTTATTCTGAGCTAGAAACCTTTCGTATCGTATCGCTAGTTCTTATTGCTTCAACAAAATTCGCGGCCCATAAACTTCGCAAATATTGATAAAATATCCGTAGCACCAACAAATACGAAAAGCATAGAGTTCTCTCATAATATTCTATCACTCCGGAAGGAACGTTTATCGCCCTTTCAACCTCATAAATTCCGGAAACTTTTCCCGAATACGCCGAGGTAGTTTCTAATGAAAAAAAAAGAAACCTGTATATTTGTTGTGTGAAGAGTGCTTTTAGAATCACTATTACGCCAAGAAAATGTGCAGAAAATGGTTCTTTCTGGAACCTTCAGTGAACTCGTTAACATTGTTTATTAATTTGGTTATTACTCTCACACAAACTCTGTTTAATGTAGTGTCAGATTCTGATTATTCTCTCTTCTGCGTAAAAGTAAGTTGTGTGTTGGTGTTGAAGAATATATAAGGTTCTTTTTTATTTTTTGGTAAGAATGTTAGTTTACGAGTTGAATAACAAGATAATAAATGTTATCTTATCTAACTACTGTATATTGTCCTAGAATTATTAATGCAAAATGCAGTATGTAAGCAGATATCTTTATGCAGCAAATGATCTAAAGAAAAGATCATTTTATTTATTGACTCATTAAAAATTTACAATTTTAGAATGAAAAATATTTCATAGATCCTAAAGTTCCCAGACATCTACACAAAATATATACAGAGAGAGGACGCTGGTTCCCGGATATTTACCTAATTATTGTTGTTGTTGTTGCTTATGCCGACTTGTGTGGGATAGGTAGCACAAGCCCACGAAATTCCTCGTGGTAAGGAGCGCTAGATTGCGCCTGCCATTGGCAAGAGCCTTGAGCACCTAACAAGTGTCAGTACGATTTGGCTCAGTTCCGCCCCCAATTTTGATGGAGACCATCCGGGGAGGACGGATCCAAGGATCTCCTACCCCTCTCCCCTTTCACCAAATCATATAAGTGGACTTTCGGCTCGCCGCATATTTAATGTGCCGCCATGCTGCAGCGACGCTACACATTTACAAACATCCATGCTTTCTCCGGGATTGGGACCCAGGCCCTTCGGAACGGCAGTTTGCGGCGCTAACCACTATACCGGTTCGGCGGCATTTGTCTAAGTGCTAGATTTAAACAAACTGAAATTAGAGTCAGCGTAACTAATAATATTTATTTTCGGGAACATGCGCTATTTTTATGTCAGTTTTTTTCTTTAACTTCTACGTTTTTTCCATCAGCGTCCAACATATGATACATCAGACGGATTTTTAAACAAACAAAAGAATATGGAATTTAAGAAGGTACTTTTATAAAGCATTCATACAGCATTTTACTTTTGATAGACATACAACTGGGGCCGATTCGATTAGATTACTAGCGTCTAAGCCAAGAAATCTCGAAAAGCTGAGACTAGTTTCATTAAACATTGATTGTGCTTGCACTGATCTACATATTGTTACGAAATATCTAGGCGTGGTAAGATAGCTTCCACGCAAAGCAGGGTTTAGAGTTGTCAGAAAATAGCAAGGGAAAGCAGGGTTGCCATATTTGGCTAGAAAACGCCCATTCGGCGAAATGCTATAGACGGATGGAGTACTTTCTGGAACGAATTGTTACTGGTTTAGCCCAGAATGTTCTCGAACACGAGCCGAAAACTATATAAAATCGGCTGATGCGCGAAGAATGCTTCAGTGCAGAGTCCATCGAGTTGATAGTTAGTGAGTGCCTAGTCGAGCCAGTTAAGAGTCAGTCAGCGAGTGTCTGGAAGTCTAGTGCCGAGTTGGTCGTCGAGTACATCGAGAGAATCTCTTAGTGCATCGGTAGTTAGTGCATCGTTAAGTTTTATCTTAGAGTGGGTTGAGCTCCGGGAATGACTGAACCTAGTCCGGAGCTGTACTCTAGTGTATCATCGAGCGCATCGCAGTTGTAACGTGGAGAGTCTCGAGAGTACGTAGAGTTCCGAGAACGACCGAGCAAAGTCGGGAGCTGTATTCTGGTGCTTTGCTGTGAAGCTGTCTCCACCATTATAACCTGAAGGTTGTGTCGCTGATTGTCTCAGCGTGTTTATAGTAGTTCTTCGACGACTGTAAAAGCGTTTTTGGAGCTGTCTTGAAAAATACTGGCCAATAAAGAGTGTTTCGATACTCCATCAAGTGTCGTCGTCGTTATTTCACTCTAAATCCAACGTACGTACATAAGAAAAAGAAGAAAAAACGTAACAATATTTAAACATTTGCATTTTACTTTAAAACTCTTTAAAAGATCACACATTTAACAGTTTAGGTTCACCTATCAGCTAAATTTAATCACTGTCATTAGCAATCTACTAGAAATCTAGAAGAAAATGTTTGCTCGACTCGCTGACAGGAAAAGCGCGTAATTTTTGGTGTGTTAGAGAATACGTTTTGGAAGTCTGTGTATAGACAAACAAAAGTGTCCAAATGAAAGTTCTTACTTCTATTGAAAAGGAAACGCATTCTGTTATTTTAAAGAACTAAATCGATCGCTTATGAGGCGTGGAAACTCGAGGCTGAGAGGAAGTGCCATTGCTCTGAAGAAAATACTTCCTTGAGTGTGAATTGTCGAAAAGTCTAGAAGATAAAATTGGAAAATTGAAATATTCAGTAAAGAAATTCTTCGTAGGATAGAGATAATCGGTAGTTTTGGAATCCATAGCGATATTTCATTCTTGAAAACTTATTGGAGCGATAGGATAACAAGATGCAAATAGATTGTCTATGAGGTCTTTTATTTTTAAAACATGTTGCGTCGTTTGCTGTATGTTTTCTGCGGTGCGGATAGTCTAATTAAATATAAGTTGGTTCATTTTCTTGAGACGAAATAGGAAACAAGTGTTGAAAAATATTTTAGTATCAGGGAGCTGGAAATTGGTTTAGATAAAAAGTGATTGGACTAAATGTTTACTATCGTAAAATCCTGTAAGACATGTTTGTTTGAGAATTTTCTGTTTTAAATAATAATTAGGTCTTAAGTGTAGAAAATATGTTGTAGGAGAAGGAGAGAATGTGAAAATGAAAACTGTAGTAAGGAGAGAGAAAGTGAGGTGCTTGAACTCACTTCGGAGAAAATACTGAATAAAGAAAGGAAAAAAAAAAGAGGCATAATGCGAATGTGATGGAACGCTATACAATGATGTTAGTTTTGGTTTGGTATATGTACTTACGGCAAACCTTCGAGGGCTATCTGCCTTAGGGAAGGGATGCTTTCGTGGAGGATGTTCTGAGGGAACGTGGCTCGTATATACCATAATGATGTTAGAAACTAAGTGTTATTCGCGAGATCTAAAAAGATCGACTAATTAGGACAACTGTGGATAATAACTGATCGAAAAGTCTGTAGCACTGGAGGACAGTGATCAAAGTAGTTCTGTGATGATTCTCAAGAACATGTAAAATGAAAACGAAAATTACTGAACGTGTACTGACCTCGTGTATAATGAACAACTGAATTTAATTGTTACTTAGTGTACGTTAAAATGCTGTTCGAAACTGTTAATTAATCCATGATGACGGTAAAAGGACGTAAACATGTAAATTCCAGATTTAGCGAATTGTAAAGTATCGGTTTACAGTTGTAAAGATGTGTGACAAGACTGCTGTTCCTGTCTAAGATAAGCTGGATGCAAAAAAATACCGAATATAACCGAATTTATGACTCCTAGAATGATGGTAAACAGAAAGGCTGTTTGAGACTGTTATCTATAATGATAAAGAGGATGGATATGAAAGTATAATGTAGAACATAGATTTACAGCCTCAATGTCCAGTGGCAACGGCAGTGCAGTGGTCTGTTTGTGATGTTTCAGGCTACGGCGATTTATATAGATAGTAACGTTTACTGAGAATTTTCCATATCCATATGGTACTGCTTCAGGAGTTGAATTTGTCGACTGTTGATCACTTTGAGAAAATCACCAGTTAGTGCGATAAATTCCATAGTAAATTTCAGGACTATTTCTCGCCAGAGACTGCAAATTTAAAACAGTTTTATGCGTAGCTCGGTGGTGCCTGTTGTTTATCTATCTACCATGCTACAGTGTTACGAATTTTAAATTGTTTTATAATTCTTTCTAAATCTAACTCTAAGAAAGTCGCGGAATGAATTAAATGTAAAAATTTCTTATAGTCCTCTCTCTCTTCCAGTTAAAAGACGCCAGGCTTAGAGACTTAGAAGAAGAGTATCTAGTCTTGATCAAGTTCCTAATGAAATAGCAGTAACCACATTTTAGTTAGGGTGCTACTCGTGGAGTCTTTAGTATTATTTTGTAAAAACAAGTACTACATTGTTCAATTAAATTAAAGGATAATGACAGGTATACAACGTAAATGATAACTAATGACAAATTATTAATAGAAATTTGTACAAAAGCATTAGTTAAAATAAATTGCAGTGTTTGGCTATTGATTATTCGCAAAATATTGAACTTAAAAAACCAAATTTATGGATGTTGTAAAATAATGGAAAATTTATATCACCTCTTGTGGAAAACACTTTTCTTTAATGTGGTATATGATCATTTCTCACAGATATTTATATTTCACATCTTGATTTCATAGACTTTATCAAAGTGCTGATCACGTCTTCTAGAATTGCATGCCACTCTTTTAAAATAACATTTTTCTGCTCCTGGATATTCTGGGGAGGAATTTGGCGCCCTACGGCATCCACATATGCTCAATCAAGTTCAAATTGGGTGAGTAAGGTGGAGACTCCTTTCGAGTGATATCTTCTATTTGCAAGTATTCTGAGATCCCATATGCTGAATGAGGTCGAGCATTATCACCCATTAGCAAAACCTGTGGGCTAACAGCATCTCAAAACGTGGGGTTCTAATATCTCGTTCACGTATCTCCGCGCAGTTACAGAAACTCCTTGAAAGATATGCAGCTCGATGCAGTCATTTGTCATGGTGGCGTAAATGGGATATTTCAGGGAGAAAATAGGGCAAGCTGCGTATTTCTTCCGCTCTTCAGATCAAAACACATCTAGAATCACTGTTCAGAATATATCTGGAATCGTCAGTAGACAAAACTCGAACTCAGTCGCCTTGGCTGTACTGAATATGACGATGGCACCAGTTTTGAAACTGGCCCTTTTGGAAATTGGAGTGAATAGGACGCAAACCATTACTATTCTCGCATAGAGTCAAACCTTGTTCAGCTTTTGTGCAGCACTAAAACATCTCATTCGAGTTTCTGTGGCACCCTGAAGGTCTAACGCCAAATCTTTCGTCGTCGCTTCGAAGTTCCTTCGAGCCGACTAAGGTCAACAAGGAAACGGTCTTCTGATGCAGTTATTGCTCTTGACCGCTATTAACTCGGCTGTCTGTCAACTGAAGTGCTCAAAAGGCAGCTGCAAGGTCTTGATATGCCACTATGAAGGATACTGAAATCTAGGGCTAACTGTGACATGCGTTCATTGCGCGCCACATTGTCAATCACCGGATTTGCCTATTTCCGGCGCTAACGTATTCGAAGAAGGGTTGTTTTGTATTCAATTTCATTTACTTAACATAAATAATTATAGCACGTGGTACGGGTTGCAACATTAACTTAGTGAACGTATTTTTTCTCATTATCTTTTAATTTTGGTGACCAGTTTAAAAAATCAGCGATGCCGTAGCCGGGTTTCAAACCCGGGACCTACCGTTGGTAGCTGGACATGCTTTCGTTTACAGTACAAAGTGGCACGGTAAGGAGGGAGAAAATATTTCGCATATGTGTAAAATGACATTCAAGAGATACATAAGAGAAATGACATGTGAGAAACCGATTCAAAATGACGAATGATGCTTTCCACCTTTTGTTGATTTTAATTTTTCCATGCGTGTAAAAAGAAATATTGCTCTCTAAATTTCACTTTAAAGATATCCTGATGATAAATCTTTCTGTATGAAATATTTATTTGCTTTTTCTTTCACTAATGAGAAAGAGTATAAAGGAACAAAGGAGTAGTATTCGCAATCCATATTGATATTCCTGAGGTAAACCAGTTTCTTCTCATGAGATACGGATACGGACCATTTTTTAGGAATTCTTCACCAAAGAATAAAACTCATCTCCAGAAGATAGCCCTGAAGGCAACTTTTCTGCATCCAGGCGTTTGTTTTATTTAACTCGCCACCAGGTGAAACACATTTAAAGAAATATAATATTTTAATAAATAGTTGCTTGCTCTATTGAAAATTTATGTTGGTTGTTTAATAATTTATATTTTTAATAATGTGTAAAAGAAATAAAGGAACTTAAAAGAAGTTATTTTATTATTTGCTTTAAGTATACTATATGCAAATTTAATTCCAGTTCATTGTTGTTGCTGAGTATTAATTTTTGACAGTAAAATAGATTTTTTTTTGCTTTGCTCAGAGAATAATTTAATATGTATGTAGACATGCATTTTTGTTGCGAAAATTAAATTTATGTAACAAATTTTCTGGATATTTTAATTGTTGAGTAACAAACTACAGAAATTTTCTTCCTGTAAAATAAATCATTAGCAAAATTGCACTGCTGTGAACGAAAATCGAAAGATGCCAATGGAAAAGTTTTCCTTTACTTTTTACAACTTTTTGCTTGATCAACAGAATCTTGTCGGAATGGTCGGAATGAAATAAGGGAAAAAGAAGTCTTATCCAATTCATTTCTGTAAAAAAGGATGTCGACCAAAGTGACTTTAAGTTTCCGTAGTTGTTCCTGCAAATATTTCATCCCGTTTTACAGCTTGGATATGGTTCGTCCTGGAAGCCAATAGACAAGCAGAGTGGACATTTGCTCAACGAACCATGAAAGAAAGGATTTTCCACGGGTTGACATTTTATTCTCCAACTAGAACGATGTATGTAGGCATTCTTTTTTTCTCACTGTTAACTTCTGGATTTTTTTTCCTTTCATGTCATACTTTTTGAAAAGTATTTAGAAGCTGGATTTTTTTCCGTCCTTCTTGTAAAAACGCCTTTTCATCTTCCGCTCTTTAGATTTTGTTTCCAGCTTTAGGATATTTCTTAGCTTTTTCGCAGTTCGAATTCACAATTGGATCAAAAGATTTCAGGATTGAAGATATTACATTATGTAATGTGTTATTCCAGTTGCAAAGTTTTACGTTTTATGTTACTTTTGTTTTCGCTTGTAAATATTATTTAATTTAAAATAAATATAAAGACTTAGCAAGTTCTCTCTTAGCGGAATTTCTGAAACTCTAAGAAAAATAACAAAAACGTTAGACTACATATAATGTTTGACGACTGAACACTTGCTCCAAGGACATACTTTTAGAGTATAACTCAAGTTTCATTGAACCAGAAATAAATATAAAATTTTAAAGATTCAGCATAGGGCTTCATACTGAAAACAAAGCGGCCTTTTTCCCTTTTATTAAAGTAAATTTGTTCAAAATCCTTCCATATCGAAAGATGATAGTTTAATAACATGCTACCATAAACTAGTAATAGATGTTCTGATTTAAGGGCATCAGTCCTGTTCTTCGTATCTCTTCTGCCCCACTGTTACTTGGGAAGCTAGAATAAATGTGTATATAATATTAGAGAAAAACTGAAGACTAAGCAACTGCTGGTTGTAATATTCGGTGCTTTCTTCATAGAACTTCTACAAAAAAAAAATTGAAAATGATAAGAATTAAGTCAAAATTTTTAAGTGATTTTAAATTTTTCTTCATATTATTATATCTCGATAAGTGGTCTAGAAACATGCTTCCTTGCATTGGCAATTGATTCCGCATATGTTAATTAAAGACAAAAAGTTCTTATCTAACGCGAGCCACATTTCATGAAGATTCAGAACTCCTAGCTATTATTTCTCCAGAAAGAAAATTGAAACCAAGCATTGTATAAATCAAGACAGCAGAGAAACACGCCAAAGTAGAACATAATATTAGCAAAGCAACAACCTTGTGTTTGCAGATTTTAGTCATGGCTGTACAGGTTTCGACGATAAACAGGTATAGATTCCTCTTCATCAGAAACAAAGAAATCTGCAACAAATGGAAAGCTACGGTTGTACTTATAGCCAAAACGAGTAAAGTCAGAAATTAGAGCCATCTGTCGGCAGAAATAATAAAAAAACTGAAAAATTATGCTAATAGAATTTTAAAAGCGTTAAGAGGGATTGTACTGAATTAAAGTCATTAACTAAATAAGATAAATTTTTGTGAACGTTCACAAAAGCTTCAAGAAAATCCCGTTGATTCATGGAAAGAGCTCTTTGGATAATTTTTACAGATCCAATGATAAAATTAAGATTAAAATTCAAACTAGCTATACAAGACTTATTGATTTCACATTTTCTGATATAAAATTCATATCCTCTATGCGAAACGTAAATGTGCTTTTAGACTGGCCAATGTATCCCAAACTACATTGACACGATATGCTATAAATTCCCCAAGAATTGAATTCAGTAACTGGAAACATTAACAATTAACGTAGTACTAATATTTCAGCTGAAAAGAATAAGGACTGCTGTTTTTGTTATAGTCCAAGTGTGACCGAAGAGAAAAGATAGCGAAACACTTGGTAGTTTATCCTACTTTTAAATCTTCTTAACTAATCTACTGCATGGACAATGACATCTTATTAATTTTCCCTGCTTGTAAAGCAATCCTTTTGAAAGACCTAAACGAAGGCATCCGTTTCTTTTCAGCAGATAGGAATATAGTGTTTTGCCATAATTAAACAGACACGTAGACAAAGAAGATAAATAATGAGTATGATTGAAAGGAAAAGTGTAATTGCACTTATATTAAGCTCTCAGTAATTATCATATTTACTAGCGAATTTTCCCTCTTTTCTTTACTAATTTTTTGTACGAAAACGCACAGCAATATTATACAAGTGCTTTAATTTCTGAAAGATGCGCTACAGTAAGACCAAAACAAATCAAAGTATACATGGATAAACTATCGATAAACATCACAATGTTATTATTTTAAAGAAACCTAAATTACATTAAGACCACCGAGTAATATTAACACTACCAATAGTGAATAAGATATCTATAAATAATAATCTTAAACCTTGCCTTCTCTTATTGCTGTCCACTGCCATTATTTTTAAAGCTCAAATTATTTAATTCTGTGGGAAATGATGTTGTCTCGTATGCTGTAGCTTGCAGATCGTCGGCATAGCCACCGTGGCATTGCGTTCATTACAATTCAGCCTATCTTTCAACATGCACTGATCTTCAGAATAGTCATGAACATCAGATATTCCCGCTTTTGATGCTCTTCACTGTCTTTCAACCGATCTTTCCTCATGCAATGATCTTCAGAATAGTCATGAACATTAAATATTCCCGTTTTTTCATGCCCTTCGCTATCTTTCGGCCTATCATCCAGCATGCAATGATCTTCAGAATAGTCATGAATATTAGATGTTTCCGTTTTTTAATGTTCTTCACTATCTTTCAGCCTATCGTCCTGCATATAATGATCTTCAGAATAGTCATGAACATTAGGATATTCCTGTTTTGCGGTACACTTCACTATCTTTCACCCTATCTTTCCGCATGCAATGATCTTCAGAATAGTCATAAATATTAGATATTCCACGTTTTGATGCCCTTTACCATCTTTCAACCTATCTTTCCGCATGCAATGATCTTCAGAATAGTCATGAATATTAGATGTTCCCGTTTTTTAATGTTCTTCACTAACTTTTAGTCTATCTTCTCGCATGCAATGATCTTCAGAATAGTCATGAACATTAGATATTCTCGTTTTTAACGCTCTTCACTATCTTTCAGCCTGTCTTCCCGCATGCAATGATCTTCAGATTAGTCATTAGATATTTCCATTTTTTGATGCTCTTCACTATTATTTCTTCATCAGTTAGAGCTTATGGACCAAAAAGCCACAAGAAAATCAATTAGTAAGACGCAAGCATTCGCTGCATGGACTAATCTATTTTAAAATTTAGGAAAGCTCGCTTTCTAAATGCCAACAAAAAGGGGAAAATTACCTGGATATTAAAAAAATCAGAACCTTGAGTTGAAAACCAAAGAGAAAAAATACCCAAATAAATACGCTAATAAGCTGTTTAGTGTATGTGGAATTTCCAGTCAAAAACATCATCTTAAGTTAATATCTAATAATAATCTTAATAATTTCGTCATGTATGAAAAATAACTTTTTTTCTGATACTCCATTTATTTTATTGTTTTTTAACATTCCCAAGATACCAGAAAATTATGAATTGTCCTGATAATATGGTGTTTTCAATGGTTAAAATTCCCGTGAAGAACAATTATGCCCTGTATGTCCTCAAATGAATATATTACATGTCCGTTTGACCTATTAGTTCATAAATATCAACAGATGATTAAATTCAAGGTTTTCGACAACCGACAAAAGCAAAAATAAGCTTTAAAAAGAATTTATAACGAGAGCCAAATTAAAATAGAATTTTCAGGAATGAAATTGATTCAGATGATTGTATTATTACAGAAGTTTAAATTCCAAGAAATGCAACACAACGTTTCCCAACGAAACAAACAAAAACAACAGAATAATTTTCGTAGATTCCGTTGGTGTGGAATCAGTGATGGTTCGCGAGGCATAATTTAGAAATTTTAGAGTATTAGTCGTATCAAAGAGTTTAATTTAAAATTCTCTCTTTATATGTAGAAAATAATTTTCATATTGCAAAGCTCGTATATTAAAGTAACCAGCTATTTTGATTTGGATTTTTACTTTAATATCTCCCGCATTCCTCCCAAAATGTTATTTAGTTGGCTGTATACTATTTAAGCCGAGGTTTTTGGACCTTGAAGGAGAAAGTACTTCTGGCAGGCACGCTGCGAGGTCAAATTCCACCAACTCTAGTTGGCATATAGTATATCCACCGATAGTTTAAACTGACACGCCGGTAACATATTGAGCCAGGTTATAGCTTAGTATTTAATTGTGCAATATTAGACTACTGATCAACATTTTAAATTTATTTGACTGTTCTTATTTGTTTGAATAAATTTATTTGACTGTTCTTATTTGTTTGAATAAATTTATTTGACTATTCTTATTTGTTTGACAAGTTATGATTATCTGTAGCATGAGCTGTGCCTTCTATGTTTGAAAGTTTAGTTTAAATAAAAATGTTCTTTTATAATCTTTGCAAGACTCTATCTCACTATTTCAAATATAGCGATAACTTTGTAGATGTCTGCTAGGTATTTAGGACTAAAATTCCGGTATTAGACTATGAATGGCATATAATTTTACTAATAAATCCCGAAATTATGTATACAGGGCGAACCTGAGCAAGTGAGCAATAGAGGGTGGTAGAAAAGGGTGAAAGAAAGAAGCTATATGAGCAATATTTGTTATAAAATGTATGGTCGGAACGCAAACGGCGAGCCGCTAAGGTGGCAGTGTAAATAAATGCTATTAAAAGTGCCGGTCCTCGAACCCGACTGCATTTTCTACCATACATTGCTGGTTATACTGACCACGAAATTTTTAAGACTATGGATTGGTCGCGGTGGTCCATAGCTTGGCCACCAAGTTCACAGGATCTGTTAGGATCTGTATAGTGTTTGGACGTTTTCCTGTAGGGCCATATGAAAAGCCTAATCTACGAGTGCCCCATTGAAACTGATATGGATTTAGACGCCCTGATTACCCTTGTTGCCGGCGATATTCGGGAAATGATTGCGTCAATGACGCACTTCACAAATGTTCATCAATTCCTATCCAGCAGTGTGGAGTCTGCATTACAACTGACAGAAAGTCTTTTGCGAAATTTATGTGAGCATGTTCTGTTAATAATATGTTTTCTGAAGTGTCTCTTGTCAATTCTATAAATGTCAGAGTGAAAAATTACTTTTTAATTCAGCGTTTGCTTTCCGACTGACGAACATTGCTCGTATAGTTGCCTTCTATAAATCCTTAAAGTTTTGACCACTTGTTCAAATTAACCCTGTATTCCTCACTGCATTAAAATGCGCTTTCCAGGTTCTCAGCCAAGACGGCTTTCTGTTAGCATGGAATTTCATAGTCTCAGGTGGGGAACGCAGTCAGCCGTATATTTTCTTGTTAAAAATTTAGATTTAGATTTTATGAATACAAAATTTATACAAGTTTGGTATTTACCAACATTTTCTACAAGTTTTTCTTGCTTAATTTATAAAAACACATTCAAAAACCATTTAAGTTTAAATAAATGCGTATGTCTTTTTCTAATTTTAGAAAGGAGGGAGGGGAATGAACATCAAGCAGTGGTCAATGGGGTGGATGGAGCAACAAATGTTGAGAGCCTCTGCACTGTAAATTAATCTGCTGTTTGCTGCAAGATATGCTTTCCATGCAATTTTTTTAATGAAAGCTTACCACAACTTCCTCATTAGTAAACTAAGTAATGTTCGTAAACATACTGTATTTCAAGCTTGTTTCTGGGATTATCATTGATGCTTTAATGTTTTTTCAACTAACCTGAATCAAAATTCACAGTGATTGTTTAATGTTTTTTGAATTAACCGGAATTAACGTTCAGTCTTATTTCTCATTTGTTGATAAATTAGATGTTTTTTCCTTTTAAGGAATTAATTCTCATTTATGGTTACTCGTTTAGTCTAGAGTATGTGAACATTAATACAGCAATTAAAAAAATCGCATTTTATTAAAAATCAACTAGAAAGATATCTCTAGGCTTTTCTTCATATTTACAAGAAAAAGAAACTCAGCTTTGCTTTTCTGAATTACTTAAATATAACGCAAAATAAAATTTTCATCGAGAAAAGTATTTGAAAGCGCCTTCTAGAAATTTCATTAGCCTTTTGAAACATATAAATGCCTCGAGACTTATTTAATTGCTGCCTTTTTAAAATAAATAGCATTTCCACCTAAGAGAATTAATGAAAAATGATTTCTTGAATGTAAAGAAGAAGTTATGTCTAGAAAAAAAATAAAATTTAATGGAATAATCTTCCTTTCCTATCTAGACACTTCTTGATGGTAAAAACAAAACGTTTTCTTTTTTGGTTATTTAATTACTTAACTGTCTAATATATTTAAATAACTGTCGTTACTTCTTCAATAAATAAAGAAAAAAACAACAGTAATTGAAAGAAAGCCTTAATCAGAATCATAGCTAGGAACTCTGGATGCAATATAAGCGTAGTTCATCCAATATATTACTTTTTTATTTTACTAAGTTTAAAGTATGTATTTAAAAGCAAACGAGAAAAATAAAAAGAAATAAATAGGAGCAACATTTTTAACCTTTGCAGCCATTTTTTGCACATAAAAGTATGGAAAACGTCGTTAGTCTTCATGCTTTCAATGAAAACAGTTGATCTTAATCAGAGTGAATAACAATGACAGGTCATCGCATTGTATTTCTAGCTAATCTTCACTCAGTAGTTCTAGCTAATCTATCTAGTATTACTAATTTAACTAATATAACAATTATCAACATTAAATTAATTATTTTGGTCTCAATACAGTTTCGCGAATTTTTTACATGTATTCCTACAATATTTGCTCTACACTTATTTCTATATTTTCCTTCAAAGGAGAATCCTTAAAATTCAAATCGTCCTTTTTTAGGTAAAGCATCCATATTTTCCCACGGCTTTTATTTCAATATTTAGGAATATTATATCATAATCTGAAAGCTTTCAAATTTTACAATACTCCTAAAGGGCGTTTTCTAACGTTTTGTGTTCTACCTTTATTTATTAAATATCGTGTTCTTCGCACTAAAATTCAATTCGACAGCAATATCGCATAAGCATATCTTTAGAATTTCCAATACGCAATCTAGCGCGTGGAGATAAAAATGTGCTTTTTTTTTTTCCGTACAGTATTGACATTGCTCGCTTTTAAATCGTTGAATTTGTTAATTAGAAATCCGTTAAAGTGTTACAAACTATGAAATCGATAATAAAACAAATTTCAAATTCCAAATTATGGGCATATTCACTGGAAGATTACATTATTCAAAACTGGATGGCTCTAGGTACCATTGTTTCATCACAATGCAAGAAACGCACATACATTTATGCAGATTTTTCCTTGTTTAACTTCTTTAAATATAACACAGGCCCTAATATTTGGTGGCAACCATTAGAAAAGTGAACCGACATTTAAAGTGAACTAACCTAAAATGGCAGAACGAAATTAATAGCCCTTCTGGGCTAACGCCCTTTGGGCGAACAATAAATAATGAAAATTCCATTAAATGCCAGCAAAGAATTAACAATTAAATTTTTCAACACATATTAGATGAATTTGAAAATAATCTGTTTGTAGATAAAATACATTTTTTAAGTTAGATAAAAAGAGCATGAAAACTACTTAAGAGGGACTATGGAATTTTAACCCATTGTGCACGCCATAGAAATGTGTTTATTTTGAATTCATAATGTTGATGAACAACTTTTGTAGTTAACGAAATTTTAGAAACTTCATTTAGTACTATTCATCCATGAAGAACAAAGTATTAAACTGTATTTACAGCTATTTTAAGGTTTACTATTAAAGAATGATACAACATAATACGGTATTTTATTATTCAGCGCACAAATGTGTCACGAAGCGAGTGCGTATCAGCCTGTCTAAATTCAATCAGAAGGGATTTTGCATGAGAATGTATAAAACCTTATATAATATTTTCATTTTCAACATTTTCAGTAACTAAGGAAGTAAAATGTATATTTCTTTCGGTCTCTTTTTACTTCCTTGTTCGAAGAAAAGGACGTATTGTCATCTTGAAAAATTTCAGTGTCATATTTCAAATAAAATCAATTTTGACCCCTCTCGAATCAATTTGAACAATATTTTTGATTGGCATCTATATGTACGGGCACAGTAAAAGACGTTTTTCCCCAAAACGGATAAATGATTGTAAAGTGGATTTAAAATGGATTCAGAAGAGATTTGTTTCGTTGCATCTGAATGTGCGTATGTATGTGTATATGCACCTTGCAAAACTCAAAAACGGGTAACCTCAGAACTTTGAAATTTTGTATAGGGAAATGCCATATACTTGTGCACATGCCTTTTTCGTTGCAATAGGCCGCCCAAAAGTACTATGCTACACTGCTTAATGGGCTCTTTTATTTTATTCTTATATGTTGGCAAACTGTGCATTTTTTGCTTTAAAAGTGACTGAAGTATGTTGTTACTATGTTACGCTCAGGGGTTTCATGTCTTTAGTTAACCTGCATGCAATAGCTGTAGAATTATCAACAATTTAAAAGTTTTTTAAATGCTACTAAACCTAACGAAGTCGCAATTTATTTACATTTGAAACGTTTAATAACATAATGAATTAAGCCAGTTTCTGCACCATCTTCAGAGTCCTTTTGCCAAGTGGGACCATATGTCTTTTTGGCGAGTAGGATCTAGTGAGACTTTTAGTTTTTTACACCGAAATATCTGCCTTCTTGCCTGCTAGCCGAATTGCTTGTTTTTGCGTAGAAACTTAAACGTATTTTTTTTACTATTTTAACTTAATTTGGTGTTTTATGCAATTCTTATAAATATGTTTTAAAGTTTGTGTATTTTTGCCTTGCTGCGAAGTGAGAATTGAATTAATCAAGTGATAAATATATCTCTAATGAAATTCGTGGGAATAAGTTTAAACAATGTGCAGCAAAAATGTGTTTAATTTAATAGGCCATACAAGGAAATCATGTGATGTTCACATCAGATTTTTTTCAGTTATGATTTCCTGCATATTCCTGTTAAAATTAGTTAAAATTAAGCAATAGGTTCTTATTCAAATAAGTAGTGGGTTCCTAAAATAAGAAATGGGTTCTTATTTTTTTTTCAAATTTTGAAATATTTATAATACTTATCCTTATACATCAGTCAAAAAGCAGCCCAGACTGTATAGTGGTTAGGGAAGCCGGCTACGATACCAAAAGGCCTGGGTTCGAATCTCGGAGAAGGCATGGCTGTAATTGTACGTCCCTCCATAGGAGGCAAAGGTGGCCCACCTATTAGATGCCTCCATAACAAAGTTGCCACCACTTTGGGGTTTAGTAGTGGCCAAGCTGAAGTCGGCTAAGGGCCCGCCATTAGCCAAAAATAATCAGTCAAAAAACATTAGCCTTACTGGTTTAGTAGATCACCAAGCCACAGCACGAAACAGTTGATTGGGCTGGTTTTATACAAGCGTTTAATGGTTTCCCGATATGTAGTGTGTAAACACAAACGATTTTTTTCTTCAACGACATCAACGAAATCATCATTCGTAAGGCAAATAGCCCATGATTGGCTGAAATAAATTATTTATTCTAACGTTATTTCAAAGAAAAAGTATTCTGTTTATATATTTAAAAATGAAATTATGCTTACATCTTACAAATGCGAAAGATTTTTATGTTTATAGAAAAAACTGCCTTCCGTCGTGCGTGCTTTCATGGTGTAAATGGTAAAACATTCAGCTAAAAACTGAGTGATACGTGATTCGAGCATTGGAAAGAGTACAGTTAGTTCCGTGGCTTAAAACATGTAATACGCTCTACATGTTCATGTAGGATAAACTTCAATTTACACTGTAAAGTTCTTACAAGTGTATGCAATTTCTCTCAAACGAAAGACTCCAACAAAGACCTCGAACCTTATTTAATTCCTTAAAGATAAGTCAACAGTATAATTTGATAAACAGTCATAATCAATAGCCCATTCAGGGCTAAAACTATCATGAAATAATCTCCAGAAAACTGGAAAAAATGTGGTTATAAGGTATTTCTCCCGCCTTCTTCGCATGCCTTCGTGGTGCAGTGGTCAGCACGCTCGACGAGTAACCGAAAGGTTCGTGGTTCGATTTCCGGCGAAGGGGTGGCTCATTTTTCATCACTCCTGCTTCCGAAATAACCTAATGACTCTACGCTGGCGCCCGAACTAAAAAGGTGGTGTATGATGATTCTCCACCAAAGGGATTTGGCAATTGGATCCCAAAAAGGGGCGAGTATATAAGGTATTTCTTCCGCCTTCTTCGCATGCCTTCGTGGTGTATTGGTCAGCCTGCTCGATGTGTAACCAGAGGTCCATGTTTCGCTCATTTTCAAGGCGAACCACCTCAAGGCGTTGCTCATTTTTCATCACTCCTGCTTCCGACATAAGCTATTGACTCTACATGGTACAAGAAAACGCAAAAACACAAAATATAACTCCGGTGTTCTGAAAACAAAAGAAATTGAAATGAAATATTGAAGATATTAAATAAATACGTCAAATGATAATTCTTAATGAATAAATTTAATTGATACAATTAATTCCAACTGAACGTAATTTAAACAAAAGGGTAACAATGGCAGTTAGGAATTGCGAAGTTCAGCTTTCACTAGATAACGCTGATTCGAGGATTTCGGAGAAGTTGAAACTCTCGATATTTTAATAAATTATTCGTAGTTTTAAGAAATCTATTATAAGCTTTCTCCCATAACTCTTTACATGCAATAAATAATTATACACATAAAATACATTGAACTGCTTCCCTCGACTAAGAGTTGCCAAATTAATTGTTTGCATGATACCAAATTGTGTGTTTAACTACATTCAATGATTCATCTAAATTAATAAGATTACACATTGTAATAATTAAGTTTAACTTAGCAATACATTTCATTTTCATTTCTTTTCATTGCTCATGTGTCAATCTTGTAACTGCCAGAAAAGGCCATTAATCAGGAATTTACGAAATATTCGGTTTTCTGCTTAGTAGAGGAAAGGTATATTTTATCTAGCAGTATACGCCCAGCATGCTTCATTCTCTTGCAATACACATGCTGCTGTACATTTTAAGAGAAGTGTCAACTGTAACTAGCCTATCATTTATGCAAATCAGATTAATGTTAGTGTATTTATAATATTAATAATTGAAATATTACTATTAAATAATTTAACTATGGGAAACCCCACTATGACTATCTGCCTAAGTGAAGGGATACTATCGTGGAAGTCGTTTTAGGAAAAGTAAATCTGTTTACAGTACACACAAAGAAAACGACGAAAGCACCCGTACAGCCAGCTTGTTAGACGGGATTTGATTTCAAATCAAACTGGCATCATTCAGCTATTTTACCCCTACTCCTCTGAAGGGCTTCGTAAATATAGAAAAAGTTAAATCAGCTGGCAGCCTCTGTATGAGAGCTAAACTTTCGTTAGGCCTGAAGGGCTTCGTAAATATGGAAAAAAAGTTAACTCAGGTAGCGTTGAAACCTTCATAAAGTGTCTTGAGCTAAGAAGCCTGTTAACTTCAACTGAAATGTTAGCTAGACTTTCAATTGGCTCCACATGATAGAGCGGAAAATTCCTTAGTTTGAAGTTGTACAATTCTTATAGCTAAATAATATTGTTACGGGATTTCGTATTTATTTAGCTATTTATTTAGAATTGTAATTAAAATTTCTGTATTTTCCCCTGCAACGCAGACGATTTTTGAAGAGAAAGCTACGTCGGAAAAGTGAAAATAAAACAGCTCGTGCATTTAATATTTAATAAATAAATATCTCGTAATTGCTGTTGCCATCCACAAAAATCGAGAAAATAGGCTTTACCAGAATATTCTAGTGAATAATTAAAAAGCTTATAAAACAGAATTAAAACACCTCAGCTTCAGTTGTAGCTGTTTTAAGCAAACTGTTGCTTACTTAATATTGTGATTGATTGTAACGAATTGGCTGTGAGATAGAATTAGCTTCTCTGTTTTTGAATTGAGTTCTGTTTAACGTTTGAGATATTGTCATATTGCACGAATGTCTCCAGTACGCCCGCAACAATATAATTCTTTATTCATAGCTTTTCTTAGATGAAAGAAATTTCTATAAATTTCAGAAAAAATATCTCATTGGGCTTCAAAAATGCATTTTTCAAGAACTTCTAGAATAAAAGTGTTATGCCGAAATTGCGAAATGCCGTAAAATTTGTCCTCAAGACTAAATAGACAGTTTTTCTTTTTTTCCTTCGTACCTCTAGTTTTACTTGAGTTATTACTAAACTTGAAATGTTGTTAGATTCAGAATTAAGAAATCGACAACACAATATACGGCATAAATGCTTACAAAACACTATAGATTTCTACAAATTTGATTAAGGAAAGATGTTCAGTAAAATTATCAAATAAAATGCACTAAATAAATAAATAAAAAGAAATCTGCAACATAATGAAAATACACAGAACTCAAATTACAAAAATTAATACAAATATTTCCAGACGTTTGAAATACTATAAAGGTGAGGTACATACTATATTCACCTGCCTCAGCGATTTCTAATTCCAATCATTCCTCGTTATGGTGTGTGCATGCAAAGTTTGAGAGAAATTAACTTAGTGTGAACATTGAACTTAATGACTATCACACGGACTTACCTTAATATGATTTCAAGTTTTCTCTGCTGACAGCTGCTTGACTGTGAACACAAAACACGAGTTATGTTAAAATCTATAGGAATTTATTAAGTGATTCCTGATGGTTTAAAGTTCACCAGCGGCTGAGCGGTAAAATCGTTGAATACTGGTAGTTTCCACATGAGCTCGATTCCATGCGAACGAGCTGGCTGAATATTCGTTTCTGCGTTTTCCCCATGTGTAACCTATATACGAGGCAGTTTCCCTTAGAAAGTTCTCCACGAAGACATCCCTCTCCGTAGCTCTATTGTGCTTTGCCATAATCTACCAAACCAAACCAAACCTAATTGTTTACATCTCAAAATTAACACAGAACTAAAATATCAATGCTTTGAGTATAAAATTATTGCAAACCTCAGAATAATGATTCTATAGTTAAAATTCGGCTTAAAATTAGTATTTTTTAAAAAGTAAAATTCTTATTCAAAGCCAGACAGCTAATCTGTCTTCACTGCAACTTACTGTTTAAGTCCCCTATGTACTGAACAACTATTCAGCTACGAAAAAGTTATTAACCGGATACAGAAAGAACTAATGTTCTGGAAAATAGCAGATGGCGCAGCGAATGCTTGAAATGGTTACATAATTTCTATATTTATTATACTAAATTCATTTTAGACAAGCTGAAAAACAGAATGAGCTTATAGCTCTTTTTTAAATTTAAGCTTATTTTTACCTCTAAAGGTTTTGCCTTAATTTAAGAAACAATTTTAGCTCCATGTAGCAGTTATTTTCAAGTTTTTTCTGTTCAAGTTCCACTTAACTAAATATAGTCGTATGACACGGATGTTAAGATTCGAACTTTGGTTATCGTTCGTATAACATAGCTGTTTAGACACGGTTGACGGACAAACATGTTTTTCATCTTTAAAATGTTTAACAACAACGTGTTTTACTTTTTGAGTTTCCTGTTTTCTTTAAAGAAAACAGTAATTCGAAATTCTTGGCAAGTTTAAATATTTCGTTTAATTTATTAAATATAATTTATTATTGTTTTGGTTATTCTTTCTTTTTGCTACTTCTACTATATTTCTACTGTCGTTAAAAATGACTAATTACTTGCAACGTAGAGAATTGCATCGGGAATGGCCAATACCCCATCAGTCATTTAATCTTCCCATCATCAAAAACGCCTTTCATAATATACCACCTTGAGCGACAAATTACACCCGTGAAAAGATAGAAGCGCAGCCCTAATTTCAGCCCTAATTTTAATTTAATTACACCCGTGAACACCTCAGCCCTAATTTTAATTTAATTACATTCGTGAACACTCATATGCAACCATATGCGTTCCCCAAAGGTTCTATTGCTCCTCCTATTTCGCCCAAACCTTTCGAGAGGATTTTCGGCTAGCCAGTATTTTAATTGCCCCCCAGGCCACGCAAACATACTATATTTACAAACAACTAAACCTTCTTCAGGATTCGAAGCTCCTCTAAGTACGACAAATAGCATCGCTAACGCATGTATTAACTAAAGCGACCACAAAAGAAATAACTTTTCACTTTTCATAAAGATGCAGGGGCAGTCAAAAAGGAAAATTCCTGTTTTAAAGGATTATAGCAAACAACTCAGCTTGCACACTTTTAGTTGTGATACATCAAATTATACTTTGACTGTCCACTTTGACTGCTTATCACACATCGCGCTGATCTTCTATATAAGAACCTCTTCTTGCGCGGCAAACATCCAATCTGTATATCATTTAAATACATTCATTTTGAAGCATATCGGATGTAATTGACATATTGCTGTTTCAACATAGCCCTTCCAAAGACAAAAAAAGAGTCCCTGTTGCTTTAAATCAGACGAGTTTGGAGCCAAGTAAGAAACGTATTGTTGTTTTCTCCTTTGGAGAACAGAAGCGGATATACGTCTCGTGAGAAAAGTGTCTCACTTAGAGCATATATAATATAAGACCAAGAACTTGAATGGTCAAAGTTTAATTTGATGACTCGCAAGCAAATGTATAGCAATTGCAATTTTGTTACAATCATTTCTACCAAGGTGATAAGTTTTGACTTGACTGTATTTTGATACTGAAATTTTTCGCCTATTTAGGCGTTTAAGTTCAGGTATTGTTTTGAATTAAGATTTCATAAGGGAACTTTGAAGTACCAGATTTACTGTTAAGAATCAAAAGTAAACGGAACTGATGATATTCTACAGGTATTGAATTAAGTCAACAACAACTACAACAAAAAGATTGTAAAATTAGAATTTTCACAAAATACGAAAATTTCCCACTCGAAACCTCTCCTCAATTTGTAATGTATATTTATCCATATTTTAGCATAATTTACATTCGCAAAACATTTAGCAACTATAACTCAATCGTGAGTATTTAATCTGGGCAATTCCAGGAACCTTTACCGTAATTTGTCGTCCTGAAGTTTCATAGCAACGGGCTGAAATCCTTCCTTACTACCCATTGATCTCTGTCACTAAGTTTCGATTTTTGGCTACTATTCGTCTTCCTAACATTGGTTTTTGAAACTCTTTATACGCTGTCATGACATTCGAAACAATAGATCTTTAAACTTCAAACAACTCGCCGCTTTCAGGCTGTATGCTGCAGTAAAAGGCGTAGCAATGATTTTCTCTCTGTGAAAGTACAATCCGTCATTTTTCTCATATGTAGAGACCGGGTTTTATAAAACAATTTATTCGCTTAGTCATTTAATTCTCTTGATATTAAAACGTTCATAAATAAACTGAAATAAAATAAAATTTTGATTTTAATTTAAATATATAATACAGTCTTTTATTGAATCTGTTTTTCCTTGCTTTTACAACATTTTCATTCCACGTACATTGCTTTCGATTCATATTGTTATTGCACAAATGAATATTAATAAGTATACTTGTAATAAATAAATATTACTGCAAGTTACTGGTTTGTTCTGCAGAATTTTCTTAACAACTACACCAGATTCACGGGAACTGATTTACACTGTATGACAATAAATAACACTTTTACATTAATTTAAGCTATAAATAGCTCAAGGAGAAAACAAAGAAAAGGAAAGTTTCTCTTGTAGAATTGTAGGTTATTTCAAAGTAAGAAGTGAAAGATAAGAAATGCCCTAGCCCGGATCCGAACCACGGAGCTCTCGGTTACGAGTTGAGAGTGCTGACTACTGCACCACGAGGGCATGCGAAGAAGGCGGGAGAAATGCCTTATATACTCCCCCTCTTATAGAGTGACTGGGGTTTTGGATACACAATCGCAAAATCCCAGTGGTGGAGAATCATCCTCCACTACCTTTCTTAATTCGCTTGCCAGTGTAGAGTAATTAAGATTTTTTTTTAAAAGTAGGAGATGTGAAAAATGAGCATCACCTTCGCCGCGACTCGAACCACGGACTTCTCGGTTACGCGTCGAGCGTGCTGACCACTACATCACGAAGACATGCCAAGAAGGTGGGAGAAATACCTTATACCCTTAACAAACTAATATCGCAGATTACCAGAATTACTTACAGAGGAAAATCTATTGCAGTAATCACTCACTAATAGCTGAAACTTCAATCATATTTGCAATATTGCTAACATTTCTGGAAGTTTCGAGAAACCTCCTTCCTAAGACTTCGAAATGCACTTTCCCAAAACTTTCAAATTGAAAGCAACTGAGACAAATTTTCACCAAGGCTTGCCAGGAGCACTTTCTGCCACATTTCAGGTTCTAACTGAGCTAGATTGACTACCAGACCCGAATTATATGATATACAACATAGTGATTAAAGTAATGAAATTTATCTATAAATTCGTTTCGTCTAAAACAAGTAACAAATTAATACACAAAGTGCATAAAATAACCAGCAAAGAGAAAGACTGCATGAGTAAGAATGGAACTTCACTTAATGTGCTTTTAAAAAAAGTTTTAATTACAATTTTAATTTAAAATACCTAAAAATACCTTCATTAGAGAATGAAATGCTGAATTTGTTAACAAAATATTTCCGAAACATTTAAAATTAAAAACTTTTTTATTATTATATATTATTATATATTTAACTCCATAAGTTAGTGGAAGATACATGCAAATGAAGAACAAATTCTTTTAACAAGAACTGCTAAATTCAACTAAATTTTAATTGATAAAATCGATTTATGTTCAATTTTTGTTCATTCATGAAATCACAGGTTACAGACCGTTCGAGCTGTACTATTAAGTTCAGTTTTCCCTCTCCTTACATAATAATATAGGAACTACTAACGACAGAACTGTATAATATCATGCACAAACCCAACGTAATGTTCTGTAATTTAGTAAAACTTTTATCTGCCTTGGAGAGCCATATACTTTAAATGAAATACCACAGTTTGTTATTTACCTCAGGCTCAACCTAATTATGCTAAAAGACTGCCGACTATATGTGGGCATTGTCATTCTCAGAAATAATTTAATATGCATTATGCCCAATATAATTTGCTTAAGTGTTAAACCCGTTATGAATTAAGCCTTGTTGTGGCGGAATGTAGACATACTGGGTGATATATGCAATAACATTAGCACAACGTCTGGAGGTTTCCTTTTATTTTCCAAACCACTATGTGTTTCAATATACGCTTCGATACCCTCCAGCAACAAATGGCTTTGTAAAACCTTTCTCTGATCAGGATATATTTCAGTTTATATTCATCAAAATGCTTAAGATCGAAAACGTCAAATATTGTTCAGAAAAGAAATGCTTATAAAGCTTCTAAAACCATAAAATCTTAAATAGATTTTGAATTTCCATTATATCAGAATGACCTACTTGTTCACTTAAATGTTTCTAATTTCGTTTTCGTTCTATATACTGAATATTAGATAGATAAAAGGATGAATATTTATCCCCGTTATTTACATATTCACAAATTTGTTGCTCAGATAATTATTATCAGTTAAAATTAGAATGGTTTCGTAAGTGCTTAAACAAATACAGTATACAGAAGAGATTTATTCTGGCTTGAAGTTTTATTTTATTAAATGTTATTTCTTTTGTTGAATTTTCCTATACTTCTAATCTTCGTCTACTCCACCAGGAAATGTAAATTAAGAGAATTTAAATATTGAGTGAGAATCTAAGTTTAGAGGGAACGCACTGACAATTAAGACCTAGACAGTGTTATTCTTTTTTTACTATATTCAGGTTCGTCAATTGTGTTGTAAGGTTTACCTTAATTTTATAACAGTTATTTTAAGTTTATGCATCTTCCCTATCCCTTCTAGCTTCAGCTTTCAATTTCCTACCAGAATGTATTTTCAGAAACGCAGTTAATGCAAATGAGTAAGAGTAGTAGTACGAAGTCGATGTTTTACTGACTTCCTGAAAGAGAGCTTAAGTTCCTGACTAGCGCGTGTTTGCCTTTGGCTACGTCTCTCTCTAAGCTATTGCTACGGCCTAAAGTTATTTTAAGCTATTGCTACGCTTAAAATAACTTTAGGCCCTTGATTGCCTTCACCGACTTAATTGAAATTTAGGGGCCAACTACCTAGAATCTTAATAGCTTCGGCCATATCTTTCAATTTGCTTTAGTTAAGCTTAGTTAAGTTTAATTTCATATTAATTTGAGTTCAAGACCTAGTGGAGGCTTTGCTTTACGCTCCGAGTTAGGAGCTGATTGTGTCATATTTAGTTTGAGAAATGAAGAGTAGTTAACCGTTCTTGAATCCTTCGTCTCTATTCACACACTTAAGCGATTATTCGCTCATTAGTGTTAGCGGTTTTCGTCGATTGAACTGTGAAATAAGAAGGTGAAACCCCACAGTGTACTTGTATTTATTGTAGAAGACATGCAAGTTCCCAAGAGATAATTTTAGTATTTAATATTTTTAATTAAAAATATTAAATTATTCTTGCCCTATAAGGCTGCAAGCAGAGGAAGTTTAGGTTTGTTAGTCTCTTTGTAAACTATAGGGTGATTGATCAATATTTGTTTCTCATATTCTGTTTGACTTTTCAAGGAGGCAGCACGAAGTTTTGAACTTCAGATTCCTAGTCGGACGTAAATAGAGGATATCAACCCTAGAGGAGACGAATAGCTCCTTGTTGTTTGAATGATTCATCACGCTTGACAAAATGCAAAATCTGAAATGTGAAGAGTTGTACTGGCAATTTTGTAGAAGATTCCGGAATTGTGAAGTGTTCCTTTAGTAAAATGAATTCTATCAAGCTATTATCGGTTCTGTGTGCATTCGATCTAGTATGAACCCCTACGATAGCAACTATATTATCAGTTATGATTTTAAGAACGATTACCGTACGATGACAATCATGATTCATTATTCTCAAAGTAAGTGAAATATCATTAAGTTAATTGGATTTGAATCACTTCGCGCAGAAGATATATAAATATATTAAAATATAACAAAATACGATAGCTGCTTTAACAATAATTGGCAATCTCAAATTAACGATTCTTGATTTTATGCTCCCCCTCTAGCTTGATGGGTTCTCCCAAATTCGAGACCTTTCCATGTTTCATAATTTTTAATGCAGTAAGCTCTTGCACAATCAAAATAATTGTCAACCAAAACTTTTTCTAAATCTAACTGAAACTTTTGGCTCCCTCCCATCTTCCTACGAATTGCAGCGTCCTTTTTCGCTTACGCTTTCCTCCAGGCAAGACACTGCTCATTCACTCTGCTGCTTATTTGCCAAAGATGACGTCGTATTTTATAACCCGTGTACATAAAAATTATTATATTCAATTATGATTGAACAATATCTTATGGACACAAAGATCATGTGGTGTGAATTAGCATACAATAAAATTATATTTCGAAACGACCACTTCAGGAAATTTTTGGTTTATGCATTGATTCTTCCAACTATGCAGTAAAGCATGTTCAAATGCCAGAAATTAATGTACGGGATTCCTTCATCTACGCGTTAAAACATCTCATATGTACTCTGCAGATGAAAATTATGTACCATTTAAAGTTGAATAAAATTAGCAATTTACGAAAAATTCGTCTCATCGTTTTGATGTTTGATTTTTGGTTGCTAAATAAAAGCAGGTTCATCTCTGTCACCCAACCGGTATAGTGGTTAGCGTCGCTGACTGCCGTGCCGAAGGGGCCGGTTTACGATCCCGGAGAAGGTATGGATGTTTGTAAAAGTATAGTGTCGATGCGGAATGGCGGCACTCTAAATACGCGGCTAGCCGAAAGTCCTCTCTTGTGATTTGACGGAAGGGGAGAGGTGTGATGGACCCTCGGATCTTCCCCGGGGTGCTCTCCTTCAAAATTGGAGCGGAGCTGAGCAAAATCGCACTGTCACCTATAAGGTGCTCAAGGCTGTTGCCAACGACAGGCGTAAACTATTGTTGCATGCCACGGGATATTTCGTAGGATTCAGCATAAGTAAGAACAACAGATTCATTTATGTCCAGTTGTTTAGATGCTTTCCACTAGTTAATTAGAAGTGATCAGCAGAATTCTAATGCATTTACAGAAATTTAAATTTTTTTGAAACTTTTAATGTGAAATGCAGTGAAAACGCTGAATAACCTCCAAAATCAATGCAATTACATAATGACGGGATAAAGATGAGATTTTATTTATTCATCTAACTGTACAATTTTTAAACATCATAACTGATTTTCTAAAAATAATAGTTATTTTATACAACTGAGAAAGTTATTTAAACAACTATAATAGACATATGCAATATATCTCAGATCTCTAAATGAAATTTAAAAATGTCGCTTTATGAACACCAGCTCACTCAAAAAGTAGAGATATCTTTGTGCTCTTAAAATGAAATTCAGATCAAGTAGAATTTGAATGATTTCTCTTGATCCTTTTACTTAAGTAAATCGTACTCATATATATAAGAAAAGTATTACATAATTTAAAATGGTCGAAATTCAACTAATAATTGGAGGTAATTTTATAGAAAATTGTATGCAAGAAATTGATAGCTTTTGATGCATGGATATCATTTTATGGTATGATTTTTAACTCACGTTCATTGTTTTAAATTTAAATCTACTTCGGAAAAGAAAATATAGAATTGGGAAAAAAACGACGTGAATTTTAGGAGAGAAAATAATAACAGAGCCTTAATATAGATATATTTCACCATTCATAACATTTATAACCAATTCGATGTAGACGTTAGCCCTATCCAAAATAAGAGACATATAAAATGCACAGCACTCATGTATCCAAAATGTCAGCTCAATAGGCCATCCAGGTTATTACTGCAATTTTAGTAACTCACATAATTTCTATTTTATAATAACGTAAATTGTTGCGCATAGTAATATCGCCATTGATGATAAATATCTCAAAGAAATTTAAGTAGTAAATAACAGCATTTTATTAATGAAAGAATGAATTACCTCTCAATTCTTATTGATATACTTGAAATTATCATAATTAGATTTAGATTTAATTAATTGATGCGATAAATATCGCTTAAAGTACATTTACGTTTCACTTATGGCTTATATATATATATATGTAAGCTATAACAAAATACGATAGCTGCTTTAACAATAATTGGCTACCTCAAAATTAATGATTCTAGATTTTTTACTCTCCCCCTAAATTTATGTATTCTCCCAAATTCGAGATCTTTCCATGTTACGTAATTTTTAATACAGTTACCTCTTGTCCAATCAAAATAATTGTAAACCAAAACTTTTTTCTAACTCTAACTGAAACTAGTGACTTCCTCCCTTCTTCCTCTGAACTGATGCGTCACTTTTCCCTTTAACTTCTGTGCTGCATGAATGCTTCGCTACGCTCGCTTCTATCGCCATCGTATCAAAATGTGAAATGTTCTCGAAATAGGCACGATTGGAGTGCCAAGGGAATTGTGGCCACAAATGTGAGTTTAAGTAAAAAAGGAAATTAATCGGGCTGTACTGATTCCTCTTTAATATGGATCAAGTATCTAAGCTTCTACATCTCAGTTTTTTATATCAGTGCTTCCAAAATTGTGCTAAGAGGGGATAGGTAAAATATAAAATCTAGCTTTCAAATAATAAATTAATAGCCTTTTTAACTTCCGTCTTCATTTTAAAAATAACACAGCAGTAAATTTTCTAACTAAACTTAAAAGGATCTGTTATCTAATCTCTATTGCGCACTTATCGATGAAATCTGAACCCAACACCTGTACATTAAACTGCCATGTGATACGAAATGGAATGCGGTATAATAACGCAGTTTTATTACATATATATATGTATTTACATTATATTGCTGTTAATCTAAAGAAAATAATGGCTACATGCAGCAGCCGGCTTTAGGCCTTTCAGTGACGTTTGGGTGCTGAAATGTCTCTGAAATTTTAGGAATTACGGAACCATCACAAGCGTTAAAAACGCTTGTGATGGTTCTTTAATTCCTAAAATTAACAGTCCTGAAAAGAAGCCAGGTGTATTTTAATATCCATCAAGCAATTTACACATTACACTCAACACCGATATTGGGCAGTTGCTTTTCTAATTTCTGATCCTGAACATTAAAATCCTCTGTTACTTTGTAAATATTGGTCTTTTCTTATAAATGCAAAAGTAAATAAGAGACTTTCAGCACCCTGTCTCAATTCGAAAACAAAATAATACTTTTCAAACTTTAGATAAGGCGTTCTTATTATTATTGAAGCTATAATACAGAATGTTAAGTTTATTTTTAAGCTGAAATATTTTTTAAAAATGTAATTTGAATATATCTTTTTAATGGATATGTTATTTTAAGAAATACTGGCTAACCATTGAGCATAAAATAAATAAATTTGCGATCTTAACCACACTTTGAAGTGATATAAATCTAAAGGTTTCAAATGAGTAACAAACTGCTTTGTTTTACATCGAAAATCTTTTTCTTAGGGTTTATTTATTGTGTGATGATTAAGAAAGTTACTCAGTATTCCCGACACTGAGGAAAAAATAAGTCGGTTTCTAGTAATGTTGCCAAAGAGTGGGCTGCGACCATATTTCTTCCTTCCTGTTACTGGCTAAATGGTACTAGCCCGTTTCTTTTCAATTGATGAGGGTCATACGATTATGGACTAGAATACGAAACCCTGAAAACTGGGCCCACAACTAAATGTTGAACTCCTACTTGACACTAAACATAGAATTAAAGTTTATTGTCAAGAAAGAGTAAATAGTTACATGAGATTCGAATCTACTAGTGATGGAATGCATGGACAACAGCACTGGCAGTTTGATTTGAGTTCGAATCCCTGCAAACGAGCTAACATTTTGCAGCTTCCCCTGCGTGCAACATGCAAGATATTTTCCCTCATATGTCATCTTTCTCTTCAACAGACAGTCTTCACGTATATTGGTGTAATATCGGTTATTATTAGATATTTTATATTTCAAGCAGTTAATGTTTTATTTATAGTCATCAAGTTTTCAGACAAAACGTTTAACTTCTTTAAATGTTGAAGATTATCAGATACTTTCTAAAGAAGAATATGTTCTTTTTCTCGAGACTGCTCAAAATCGAAGATGAAATTTAATATTATACGTACTAGAAACAAGTGTTTCGCTGTAGAACTCTTGAATAAAATGTGTCCCATTGCCGCAGAGATTTATAACGAAACGCAGGAAATAAGATTTGAGAAAAAACACAGCCATTTTATTATTCAAAAACGCGTTAGTTTTGTCTCCAGAGCATGCACTTACAAATGTCTAACTTCTTCCTATGAAATAAAACCTCACCGGGATTAGTTATTTTTATAGCAGTCAGCATAGGAAACAGTGTTTACATTCCTAAATCTGATTTCGAATTTTATGGTCTGATTGCAAAAGCAGTTATTTGATTTGAGTTTTGCTGTTTACGTTAAAATAAAAATTTGCATAGTTGGTATTTCATTGCAAAACAGCGTAAAGCATTTGCAGTGATTTAAAGCTTTCCACGTTTTTACAGGTGCTTAATCTACTTATAGCTATGTAGGTTTAAGAATAAAAAAGATGTTATCTTACGCTAAAGTAAAGTGATGATTATACATGTAATGAAATATCTATGAGAATTTTTTTTACATTTTGTTTTCCTTTTAAAATAGACAGAATACGAAAGGAAGTTCTTATTTCTGCATTAACTCAATAAGATATGGAAAAATGTTAAATACTTTTTAGGTTTACGGATTCAGCAAAGTCAAATTTAAAAGAGGAATTTCAAAAATAAATTTTTAATTTTCTAACTGTCAAATATTTTTTGTTTTTTTTTAAACTCCTCGAAGCAACTTATAAATTGTTTCAGTTTCTTTATTGTTTTAAATTAATTCCAAGAAATTTAAGCTAAATTGGTAATTAAGTAACATGCTATTTGATTAATTTCATTCTTAGAAGTAGTTAATTATATTAACTACTCGTTGTTAATTATAAGTTATTACTTATAATTAATATCTTAGCAATAGTATACGTAACAGTAACAGATTGTCATTTGAGAAATCTGATACTTATTTCAGCACAGTTAAAGTAAATACAGCTTCAAAATATTTTTATATCCATAAATGTCCATAAATGGATTATATCCATAAATGGATAATATTTTTATATCCATAATGCGTTTGCAAATATAAATATAAATATGTTAAGAATTTATTGAAATACCATCTTTTTATCCATTTCGTAATGCATATTAAGTACTTTCGGTACGAATATATAAGTTCTTATTTTCTTACCCCACAGATATACTATACAAAAGCAACATCTAGAGTACCTTCAAGTTCAAGCTTACATTCAACAACACTTCACTTTAAAGTGTACATCAAAATGTCTCAAGTGCTGTTTAAAAGCTGCGAAAATGCCCCACAAACACTTTTTATATTATACGGGAAGAGAAAGCAATTTACAAAATGATGATTAAGTGTGACTGTTTTAAAATTTAACAACTTATAATAATGTGTGAAATTAGTACGCAATTAAATAAAAATACACTATTTTTATAATAGTTTGTAATCCGCTTCATAAAGGAAGAGAATACGTAACTGCTGAATACGTTTACGGAGTTATGCTGAGTTAAATTTCTTTATTTATTATAGGATAAATACTGAAGTCTTATTTTACATGAACTATATTACATAAATACAATCAAGTGTTCAAGATATAGTTTTAAAATCCAAGGCAGATTAGCCTGAAACGTTGCAAAATAATAATTACTTTCAGCAAAATATCTTCTAAATCTATGCCCCAAATTTTTAAAATGGCATGTTCCAAGCAACGTTTTACGACTTTTAAATAAAGTAAAATAAATAAGAAAATATTTCGTGACAGAAAACATTAAATTGCGGTTAAATACAATTTCAAATCAGAAATTTCGTGACGGTTAGTGAACAAAACAAATGAACAAAAATTAGTGATAAATAAAAAGAGAAACATTTCTTTTTCAGGAAATATGGTTCAATTACACAGAATTATATTCTACTCGGATTATTTTGACATAAATCAGCTGTAAAACATTGCCCAAAATTCGTAAATATTGGGACTATAAATTATCTAACACAGAATGCTTAAAAAAACGGTATACAAAATAAATGTTTTTTTAATCGATTAATTAGTAATAATTATTAAGCATTTAATTTAAGTATAAATTAATTGTGTTGCGAAATAATCATCAGGATTTTCAATTTCATTTTCTTTAAAATTTAGCACATAGCATTCGTGTAAGTTTATTAGAGATGTGTGTTGATAAGTTATTTTAATTCCATTAACAACATTTAATTTGAAAATCATTATCTAGTAGAAAATGTAATCACAATAAATAAAATTCCATGCTAGTCTGCTTAATTTATATTTTCTCCTGTGATCTATAAGTAATAACTTTTCATTTATTCCGGCCGTTTAAACAAAAATTCGGGCAGGAAATTGAAGTAAAAGAAAGCGACAAGTTTTGTATAATACCTTTGCAACAAGAGGTCACTCTAAATATATGGCAAGCTGAAAAGTCCTCTCGTGTAGTTTGGTGGAGGGTAGAGGTGTTTGAGACCCTCGGACCACTTCTCGAGGTGCTGTCCCTCAATATTGGGGCGGGAGTAAAGTCCAACCTCTTTTTTGAGACTTTGGGAACCATTCTTCCACGAAATACACGGAAAGACAACAGCAACAATGTATGGGATATAAATATCTCAGCCACTTAAAAAAGGTTAATCAAGAAATATGACATACGATTATAATCATTTAAAAATTTTGAAGACTAGTAACTGTATTCGTGGTCTGGTGTTTTTTTACCTGTATAATTGCTGCAGTCAGATCTTCTAACAATTATTTCCATCACACTTATTTGACTCTGAAGGCACTGTTAATGCACATATGAAATTTTATATACTAGTTAAACAAAAAGTGTTAAACTTTAACTCTGGAATCGAAGCCCTTGGCTAACTTGTATCCTTAAAATACTTTTGCAGTTTCTCAGCAGTTTCCTCCCCTTCCCGTCCGATCGCAGAAATAGGTGTGAAAATTTCGAATGACATCTTTTCTACTCTCTAACAAAGATTCCATTAGCCTTTGATCCCATTATTTATAAACCTATTCTGAAGCTATTAAACTGAAATCAGAGAATCAACAACGAAATGTCACGTGCAACCTAAAAATAAGAAACCACAATTATACCTCTTAGGACAAGCTGCCTGAAGTAAACTGATACAATGCATTTGGGTAACTGCACGTGCAACTGCATACCTTAAGGAAAGGGAAGAAAACAAAATCGCCATCTCAACCGTTTGGGGGCGGTTATGGTCGTCTGAATGAAGGCCGTGTGGGAGATTTGGTAGTCAAAGAGTTAAACGATTTGACTCATTAAAGAATATTGCAAAATTACACTACAAATCCGCTCAAATAAAGGTTTAAAGCCATTCCAAATAATGTAACTCTTTCAAAGACGAGATTAGATCAGTTGCACGGAGCCTAACTAGCAAAATGTTATCTTCTGGCACCATAAAGACAGCTAGGCAAACTTCTGCGGTTTCGTAATCCTTTAGTAAGGTAACAAAAAGTCAAAAAAATGTTTAAAACAAACATAAGATTTGATTTTCAGCTTAACAAATCACAGCTCGTATAATAAAAGAAGGCTGCTCTACTTGCGAGTTCAACAGAACACAAACGTTAAAATGAATTTTGAGTATTTTAAAAAGTGATTATATTAGCGCGGCATAAGAGTAATTCGGCCCTTTTGCAAATAAAATGCAAGCATAAAATATGTACATTAAAACCACTCAATGTCCAAAGAATGTTGGGGAAATTGTCACTAAATAATTGTTTAGAATCAAACGTTTCTTTTTATTTGAGCCTTTTTTCATTATTTTTAAAATGATGGAAATATGGACTTGTAGCGTTTGGAAAACCTAGTTGCAGGTCTCGAACTTTCTTCAGTTCCAACATGCCGCTCTTACTGACATGAAATCTGGTCATTTCTGTTATTGCATTACTAATTATATATACATTACTAATTCTTAACCTATTGGGAAGCGATGGAAATAGAATTGATAGCAGAGGCAAAATGATAGGTTAATGAGTTAATAAACATAGGACCCTACACAATTATTATCCTTTATTCGATTCTTTCATTTATAGATTGTATATTAAAAATTTTGTGCAAATCATTTGCACAAGCATATCTAAATATTTTGCAAGCACATCCAAATTAATAACTGATTTTGTGTATTGTTATAGCTTTTACGTGTCTTTTGATAATTTTGATAAAATTTATAGCTTTTACGGTTTTAGAGAAATATACATCCTTAATATCCAACATAGTCTAGGTACACGTTCATCATGTAATAGTAGTCATACTATAGTGATATTACTTACAGTCTGAAAGACACCACTTGATTTCAGAATTTTGTTTTATATGTCTGATTCTTGGTTTACTGCGTTCTATGGCTAGACTAGCCTCCTCCAAACGTAGTCCATAGTTATCTTACTATGTTTATAAAATATGAAATATGAGAGTCGCGCAACTTATAAAGGCTGAAAGAATAAAACATATAATTGCTTATAGTAATATAACTGAACAATTTTTATTAGTTTTTTATACCTTGTTCAATTACATTTATGGCATAAATATGCGAACCTTTGGCTGAAACGTTCGATTACTGGATTTTAATTCAACTCGTTTGTTAAAATCATGGTGTTGTTATTTTGATAACATACACTTGAATTAAGTTTTACAGATAACACTGGTTTCAGTTGGAAACACTATGCACCTAGTAGACGTTCATATACATTTTTCATGTGAAATTCCTAGTTACATTCATAGATATTGCAAGATGTATTATTACTTCCTTGTACGAGGTAAAAACGAAGTATTATAGTCGCGAAAAGTTATCATTTAGGTTATTAGCTTGCTTTTACGTAAAAACTGTAATTTTAACTGTAAAAATTCCTTTTAATTCCTTTAACTGTACTTTGTGTTTTATGTTTTTCTATATCTTTCAATTTTTAATGAAATTGCCTCGAATTTTTATGTATTTTTGCCTTACCGCGAAGTCAGAAGTGAATTAATTAGTAGCGCACGCGCATTAGGTAAGCGGCGCTGAATCGTCTGTGAAAAACTGTTTCTTTTTTATTTGTTTAATTTCTTTTATACCGCATTTTAGATTTATTATAGTATTCGAATACAACGTGTGGTAATTCTTCAGATACTATACTTTTTGCTTACTCTGAGTTATAAAATGAAGATGTAACGCTGTTAAGTAAATTTTTATCTTTGATTATGAATAATTCTTACTGTACATATACGTGGGAGTAGTGAGAGATATATGTGTGATATTAGTGAGAAGGTTATTAATGAATGCATAATTTTGTCAAATAGCAACAAGCGATAAATATCTTATTAAGCACAGTGATAGAATAAATTCATTTTTAGGAATATTTTCAGTGCTTTTGAAAAGCCCTTTCTATGAGCATATATTTTGTACGCTAAGAAACCTTCATGCGATAATGAACGAATGCTAATACATGTAAAACATACAGATAAGGTGGTCTAAAGTTAAATGAATATTTTCTAAACATTTTGAAATCTAGGGCGGAATGCGAGATCTATATAAACTATTTAATATTTTACACACGTACTATTATGTTAAGGAAAATTCTAATATAATGTTTTGTATTTAGTTTTGGCATGTCGATTTCTACTTCAACTATTAATTGTCCGATTACTTTTGTTGAAATTCAAGATTTTGTATTCCCATTTTGTCCTAAAGCAGGTCCATACGTATTGAGAAGTAGCAGTCAAAAGATTCAGAAAGGGAAAACATAATCGCTACAGGGTTTAAAAATGTAACATTATTGAATTACTTGCAAAATTAATTCCTCTTGAAGTTACTCTTAGCAATTTCAAAAGCAGCAAATTTATATCTTTGAAATATATCTTCGGTTACCGATAAACTGAGGACTCAGATAAAAACAAATCGTTTCGATCAATGTTGAAAAAGATACATAATACACATTAGAAGAAGAGTAAACTTGCAATACTTCAGCTTCAGAAAAGCACTAGCCGCTCAAATATTTAATTTTCTTTTTTTGATGTCGTAAATTCTAATTAGATATTATTTGCTTCGCTTAACATTTAATTGTATATTAACTGAATATATACAACTGCATGTTATTATATCAAACAGCATATTAACAACAGGCAAATCGACAAACTTGTATTCGGCGTAGATTTTGTAAAATCCCAATCGATTTCGAAGGCAAAACGGGTCCCCCTTCATCAGGAGCAAAAAATTCTGCAAAAGCGAGAAACAGTTCTGTTTACCTCTGTTATACTGGGCTTAGCCCGCGTGATAGGGCGGGCGTTTTGCCAGTTGTCTTTAGATAAGGCCCCTCCCTGAAAGCGAAAGATCTAGGAAGGTGTCATAGAGACAAGATGTGATTAGCAAAAAAAGAAGGTGGCTCATTGATACTGAAGAATTGTCATCGTGTGGTGGTGTGAAATACAATTCAGTTGCACGAATAATTAAAAAAAAAGTGAGAATTTACATGCAATCAACATTATAAAAATCAACATTATAAAAACAAATTTCATTTAGCTGTAAGGTTTTAGTTAAACTAACCAAGTTTTATTTTAATTTAAATCTTTCTATCTCTTCTCTGTTTCAACTTCCCGTCAGAAGAAGCGCGCGTTTTCAGCTTATGCTAATTTTGAAGTACAGCCAAGTACAATTTAAACCAGAGGTAGAAACCTCTTAGTGTGAGAGAGCTTTGGTCTCAGATCACGGTCAGTCTGCTCGACGTTCGTCTGACCAGCTAGCAGTTTAAATTTATAAGCCATCGTGCTTACTACGAGATTGCATATTGAAATAAATTAAAGTGCGCTAGTATTAGTATATCTTGCTACGGAACCTTTTAGTTAGAGGCCAAACTCCGCGAATTGCTCTGCGAAGCAAAGTTTAATTTAATTTCTATTTAGGTATTTATTTAAATTTATTTGTTTGTTAAGTTAGGCCCAAGTGTGGTCTTTTACTTTCTGTATCTATCCCGAGTTGGGAAGTGTGTAAATAATAGTGATTTAATAAAAGAGGATTTCAAATCCCTTTCAAGTGCAGTTATTCGCCAATACAGTATCTACACCAGAACACAGCGTATTTTCCGCTCCCTGTTCCAGTTCAGGACTTGAGAAGAAGAACCCTTGTAAGTAATTCACCATGTTTCCAAAGAGCATACACAGAACACTCAGTCCTGATATAGTTAAGTCCATTTGGGTGGCCTCGTCACGTGATGCTGGTGGATCCTTGTCATTGGCTGTGGACAAGAATCATGAAAAATCACAATTTTAAAAATAAATATATGTAATAAATAGGAAAACAAAATTTTCTGCCGTAGGTGAGAGTCTTATAATGCTTATACAGCAAGAAATTTCAGAATAAAAGTATGCGATTCCTGAGAAAATCAAATTCCAAATTAGCGTCACGTCACGTGGTCTAATACAGTCACTTCATGGGCTTTGACAAACTGGCATAGAAACATGCATGATTATAACAATAAATATGATCGAGAAATGAGAGTACTAAAATTTCTGGAGTAGTAGGTTATAAACATAAGGGTGCAAAGTACATAAAAATAGAATATATACACTATATACAGTAAAAGGCTTTTGGTAGACATTGCACAGTCCTTGCATGGTCACGTGGAACAAAAGCGATAAAGCGAATGTCTACCGTATTTATACCCACAAGAGACCAGTGGAAGAGCCGATAGCGCAATCTATCGGCAGAAATAGTAACTAAAAATGAAGGTTAAGTTAGTAGAATTTTGAAGGCATTAGGCAAGTCGATTTGCCTGTTTTATTTTCCACACGTCGGCGTGTTTCTCTTGCGTCTTGAGCGTATTAACTGTTATAAACAGCAGACTTTCCCTAACAAACTGCATTCTAAATTCTTATGTAATTTAAAGTCTTTCTTCATTTAAGCCAGCGAATTTTTAGTGAGGAAGCCTGTTTTCATTGCACAGTTCCGTTTTCTTTTTTTATCTTTTACTCATGTATTCGTTACATTATGTATTTGAAAGCGCTATTTACAGACTTTAATTCTTCAAATATTGATCGTAACCATGAAATTCAGCTGCAGTTTTTCAAAATAAAACAGAAAATTTTATGAGAAAAATATTTTATAGCAGAAAAAACGCTTTTGAAATTATGTGTCTTTATTCGTACGTGGTCTCTGAGAGAACAATTGTTTTAACGAATGAAACATTCGTCACAGTGCGATATGTAATTACTAAATGCTTTTTATAGAAAAATCTTTTGTAGCAGAAAAACACGCTTTTGAAAGTACGTAGTTTTATTCCTACGTAGTCTCTTGTAGAACAATTAATTTAACGAATGAAACATTCGTTACAATGTGATATGTAAATACCAAATGTTTTTTATAAAGAAATCTTTTGTAGCAGAAAACAACGCTTTTGAAAGTACGCAGTTTTATTCGTACGTGGTCTCTTGTAGAACAATTACTTTAATGAATGAAACATTCATTACAGTGATATGTAAATACCAAATGTTTTTTATAGAAAAATCTTTCATAGCAGAGAAAACGCTTTTGAAATTACGCAGTTTTATTCCTACGTGGTCTCTTTTATTTTAACGAATGAAACATTAGTTACAGTATGATATGTAAATACCAAATGTTTTTTGTAGTAAAATCTTTTGTTGCAGAAAAAAAACCCTTTTGAAAGTATATAGTTTTATTTCTACGTGGTCTCTTGTAGAACAATTATTTTAACTTATGAAACATTCGTTACCGTGTGATATGTAAGTAGCAAATGTTTCTTATCGGAAATACTAGAGAATGAATATTGGTTTATATTATTTTGAATTTCTATTATTAGGAAATTTCAATTAATTTCTAATTTAGAAAGAAATTATGAGGCAAACTTTTCTTGTTTTGATGGCTTCCATACTCGATCACAACACTGAAGATTATCTAAGTGACCATATTAAATTTTTAATTACTGTGAATTCTAATAAGAACCACAGCTGTTGATAACAGTGAGCAAAGTGTGTTAACGATTTCATTAATTGTAAAAACATATAGATAAGGATTTCATTGAGAGTTACTACGTTCTTTTCTCCAAGTAGTTTGTATAGCTTAAAAACAATATATTGTTTGCGTAGCTGACAAAACGTCACAATTCAAAGTTCATTCTAAATTTGCGAACAGGAAATGTCTATATACTATAAAAAGTATCACCTCTGTACCTCGTAAGTTTAATTTTTTGGGTATATTTACAACCTAAAGAAGTAATCTCATATGCTCTAGTTTAAGATATTGACTTTTTGTATTTAACTTAAAAAAACTTAAAGAATACTTCAGTAAATAGGATGTTTTGTGTGCAAAGTTCACATAAAAGTTTAAATTATGAATTTACAATCTTATCTCCGTATAATTTCCAAAATTCCTCGTTAAATTACTTTGCCTTACTTTGAGAAACTTTGCACCGAGAGATTTAAATTTTGTATTTATAAAAACCCTCGCTTTCCATTCCTGAACATTTTCCATAAAATTCAGTATCTTACTCTGAAAAAGTACACATTTTGTATTTTCAGATTCCTGGTAGTTCAACTCCTCAAAAGTTTTCATAAAATATGGTGCGATTTCAAAAAAAAAAAAAATGTAACTCCAAGTAAATGTCAAAGAAGTTAAACTTTAAGCACGTTTCCGAATATAGTATTTTTTATGGCAGGTAAGTTAACAGCGCAAGAAGTATATGGCAAGAAACAAAGTAAAATAAGTATTGTTACTTTCAGAGGTGGTGGCCATGGCAGGTGCTCCTATATACGTATTAAGCAACATAAAAATTTAACTTCTTAACACTAACCTTAAACATTTTAAGTTTTGAGGTATATTCAACACATTATGAAAGATATCGCTTTTCTTTTTGCATATCTAACATGTCCTAATCGAGTTAATGAAACCAAACTCTCTCCGAGAATCTCTAAATCCTAAAAGAATTTCTAGAGCAAAATTAAACTTATAAACACAACACTGGGTACTACAGCATGTTGTTTAGAACTGATTATTGCAGTGACGTTTTATAAGCAAGTAATTGTATTAATGTGTTTGGTATAGAAACCAACTAAGGTCAATTTTATGATCGATTTTAATTATTAATCGCAATTCTGTATGCAGAATTCTTATAATTTGTGCTTTTAATTTTATCTATCGATCCCGATAGCAGCTCTTAATAAAGCTTTCCTACATTCTTTATAGCATGTACTAAATGACGCGTAAACGCAATTGACAAAGAATCATACCGTAGGGATTAAATAGTATTATTTTATATTGGCATTTCTACACAAAGACACCTGAAGAAGGAAACTATGAGCAGGATATGATTTAGAAATCTACTACTCTCAGTGTAGTAGTCCATCTGCATTTACATGTCAAATTTACATATTAAATACCTGAATCAGCGCAGGCTTTAAAGCTTAACCTGATTGCTCGGTCCGTAATGGAAACTCTAACTCCCCTACCATTTAGATATTGGTGTCAATCAGAAAAGCCTCATCTCGTCCTTCAAATTAAACGAGCGATGCACAATGTGATGAACTCTATATGCCAAATTTTAGCATATATAAGACCTGAAGTTTAGAAGCATTAAAACGGTGAATGATTTTAGATATATAACAGTATTTGATAATATATATATATATATATCACAGGTATTTCTGATTATTTGAGATAGGATTTCGATTCTAAAATTGTGAAGAATAAATAGTTTGTTTCTTTTAATTTGAAGCTTCAATTCAAGGTAAATTAATTTAATCGAGAGAAACATAATATTGTTTTAGAATTTCTACAATTTTATTTAGATTTAAGGTTTAAATAATTTTTCTTGACTCTATAAAATATAGTGCACACTTTTAACTCAATTATTTTAGATACAAATGCAGATCTACAGCTTCTATTTTCTTTATTCATTGTTATTTCATACTTAAATATAAAAGCCTCTCAACACTGTTGATTCGTAAGTGTTGAACTGTTGCGTTCAGTTCGGTTGGGGCAGATGTCTTGCGAGGTCAGTGACAAGGAAGCTAATAACTTTTGACACATGACCAGTGCAAGTTCATGAAACTGATAGAAGTATGAGAATATTTTGATGAAAATGCTGCGGATCGCAGGTAAGGAAGTGATGCAGGTGAGAATTTAATTGTGCGTAGAATAAAAATTTAATGAGGTAAGAATATGTGGTACAAAATGGGAAGTGGAAATGAAAAATGCAGAGGATGCATGTAGGGAAGTAAAACAGAAATCATATATGTGCAATATGTACAAAACATAATACAATGTAAGGAAGGAAATGCGGAATGTACTAGAATAAATAAATTCGAAGGGCAAAAAAGTGTAGAAATAAAAGAAGGAATCAGAGATATTCAAAATATACAAAAATATATCACAAGAAAGAAATATTGAAGATTGTGGATTAAATCGGTTTTCAGGTACAAGGAACTTTTACATTGTTCAGTGGAGCATTCAGAGAAATGTAAAAGCACTAGGAAATATGATCTAGAAATTTTGCTGGTGATAATAAAAGACGAAATCAAAAAAGAGAAAAAGAAATCATGATATAAAAATATGAAATACAGACAAGTATCACGATTAAATTTTGAAAAAAAAAGAAAAAAATAAATGTTTTAGACTAAATAACTGAACCACAAACAGAAGCAATTTCTTGAATACGTATGATTAGGAGAAAATGTGAAGCAATAGTGTGCTATACATAATATAAGGTTGTAATGCAAAACAATGCAGAAGTGGGAAGAAAAATCAGTTGGCTGTGAGGAAGTGGGAGTGATGTGAGATGAGTAAAGAGAGGGAAAAGCAGTGTACTGTAAAAATCGATGAGACTCACAACACTGACAGTTCATACCTTTCCTACTTAAGCCAATGCAAGCCGTTGGCAGTTCGGCCATTCGGCAACGATCTTTCGAGTATAGGTTATACATAATTGTATGTTACGTGGTTGGTGTATTACCGAGGTCATTGCAATTTCGCAGATGCTTTTCATGTATTCTTCCATCTTGGCAGAGTGGGCATGTGAAGCTGGCTACTATACCAAAGCGGTGAGAGGGGCTTACAGATAGTCGTGCCCCCGTGCGCAGTTGAATTCTGTCACAGCAACTGGTCTGGGTAAAGACTTTGGAATGTGACCTTTCCAAAATGAGATTTTCCTTTCTTTCATCAATACTCTTCTTCTCTTGAGCTCTTGATTTTGGTTTAACTAAGGTCTCAAAGATATGTTTGGCGGATGTTAGGGAGGTTAGTGCGTCTGTTGCTGGAGAGTTATTCTCTTCTTAAATAACTCATCAGTTAGTTCATTCCCGCAGCTACCAACATGATTTGGAATTCATTGTAGGTGGACAATCTAATCATTAGTTATAAGTTTGACAAGGAATTAAAGTCCGTTGTGGATTCTAGTTTCCCACGGGGCTCGACTGGTAGGAGCCCTCCGGACTCTGACTAAGACCTGCACTTGGAAAAACTAGATTCCTGAAGTATATAATAAGATTTCATAGTGACTAGTACCACAGATTCTTGGGCGTGAGGTTCAGGCTTGGCAGGTACCATTTTGTCTGCCCCTATGACCTGGGGACGCTACATGGTTAGGTTTCGAAGGTTGTCCTTGGTGCTTTGGCTCACCTTGATCAACAGTGAGGAACAGTCTTTGACCTGACCTCGTTCTCTTTGTAGGGGACCGGCTGCAGCCCCGTTGCCATTGAACTGCGTGCCTAAAACTTTGATTGTGTGCATTTTAGTCCCCCTGGGTTGAAAGGGGAGGTTATGCCTCCTTGGAGTCTCTCTGGAACAAGTGGTGCAATTAATCGAACAAAGGTTTAAAAAGCCCCAGGTCTGGTAGCCTTCTTCTTTGGCGTACAGCGGATCCTAGTACAGTCGGCGCATGTGTTGCTTGCAAGATCGGTGTAGCAGTTTGCGAATCAGGGGGGATTATTTCAAGGTAAAATCTGATTTTGTTCTGCCATTTTCTTATTTCTTCAGCCGTCATGTGGACTGTCAGGATCTCCCCGCCATAATTGCTGGTTTCTAAACTGACTGCCGCACACCCTTCAAAGAGTTTACAGTGAAACCCTGTTAAAATACCACAGCTTTAGTCCGAATCCGTCAGTATAGAGATGCAGCCATTCTTCTTCAGGGTGCATTGTGTGCATAGTTTGAAACACTATGCACACAATGAGTTTTTAGTTTTTTTTCTAAGTTCCACTATGAAGTGGAACTTAGAAATGAGCTTAGAAATAAATGATTACATTGAACATAGAAAATATGCTCTTGAGAGCATAGTTTCTAAATTCTTCATGAACTGCCTTATACTTAGGAACTGTCTGCTGCAGAAGGGAGATATGTTTCACAGACAGTGAGGAAAGATAGTTCGTGGATGTCTGAAAGACTGGTGTGGCAGTGTTAAAATTGTACTACATTTTTACCCATTCAGCACGTAGTATGGAAATCACTTCAGTCTAGAGATACCTCAGTGTATGTCATCTACGCGTATTGCTTTTTTACAAAACTGAATATCGAATCTGTCTGCTCTTGATTCGATAAAGTCGATTCCATTGCGCTTAGGGGAGTTGAAGAAGCGCCACGGTTTTTAAGAGACTTGTTCTGAAAATTGTCAAACTATTTAAGACGCGGGATGCTGGCGAGGGAAATCACTTCGCACGCATAGTACTTATTTGTTTTGGCATATATTTTATAGGTAGTTCTCAGAACATCTTGTGTGCAGCCACACTTGGTCCCAGTTAGCCGTTTCAGAAGATTTAATCTGTTCAGGACACGTTCGGCAGTATCTCCAGTGTAGTTATTCCACGGCAGGTTTGGGGTCCAGCTGAATTCCTAAGTATTTGACAAGCAAGGTGCAGGGTAGATCTGCTGCTTTGTAAACCAGCTGAGATTTCGGTGTTTGGTCGATAGGATGAAAGGCTGGTAGATCGTGTTTTCGGGACTTACTGTAATTGTAGTATAATCTGCCCATTCTGCAACTTGTTTTAGAGTCTTGTGGAGAGTTGTCTCAAGCTGGGAGGTATTACTAGTGGTGGTACACAGCATAACATGTTTTACGAAGAGAAGGAACAACACACTAATTGTCTTCTCCCTATGTCGTTGAAAAGAGGGTAGCTGAGGATGGCAGCTTGTGAAACACCTTGTCTTGGTTGCTTTCACTGAGATTTTGCGTTTACGAATTTTGTTCTTCTTTGGATGAGGCTTCGTGAGGAGAGTTTTTAATTATTTCAGCAGGTTTCCGGTCCCCTGTGCTTTCTTTAGGCCTTATGGTAGGCCGCTTTCAAATCAATCAGCACAGCCAAAGTGCACTGTGTTGTGTAGAAAATTTGTATACGAAATCTCACATACCAAATTTTGATGACAATTCCGCACAGTGCAACGAAAATTGATTTACTAAACCAGGTTCGATTTATATGTTTCTATTTAGAGTTCATTAACTGGACCTGTCTTAGAAAAAACATATTCCTAAAAAACACATATCCTAGCTACAAAATTATTCACTTTTTTTCTTTTTAAAATGCCTTTTCCTACATTTCCCAATAACATGTTAAAGTCAGAATAAACATAAAAGTAAAAAGCTTTATCCTAAACTCCTAAATAAATATTTACCATTCAAATAAAGTTCAGATTTACATAATCACTCCACAATCGTCGGTATTTACGAGTGCCGACTTCAGGCTTCTTCACAATCAAGAAACAAAACAAATTTAGAGATGCAGTTCGATGACTTTCCGACAGCCAGACTGCGAATGAACTTAGGAAACCTGTCCTTAACACAGTCACTTATAGCACATAATACAGTTTGATATTATTGGTAGAATGGAGCCGTTCTCTCTCTTTAGCTAAATATCAGTTCAGAACAAGCTCATTATGGTGTATAGGAAACAGAAATAGAATTTTATGTGTTCGAACCGTCTCTTTAGGCAATTAAAACATATCAAGCTCGCCCATTTTGGAGACCAATAAATAACCATCACGCCTGATTTACTGACGTCTAAGTGTCATTTAAAATTATATGCAAGAAGCTGGTGTTTCTGACACGCATATAGGATTTTGATTGGTCTTTGTGCAATCTAACCCTTTTCAGAAGGCTTACCTAAACACCTTTGCATATATGTCGGTCATCTTATAGTCATAACTATGTATGATAAATTTTCGATATGAATATTACAAAATAAAGTGCTTTAAACGTTTTTGAATTTTAAGAAAAACTTACAAAGAAAATAAAAAAAATTTAGAGCTATAAATGTAAAATTTATTCAATGGGAAAAAAAGTGCTTCATTTACTAAATATAGAATGTTGTTTCGTTTTATGCAGTCACTTCGCAAATAAAAAAGACCAGAGAACTGTTAACTGTATTATCATGTTATGCATGAAAAGCAAAGAATCAAGCATTGTGCACCAGATATTCAAGTTTCATCGTTCTTTTAATAGGACACCAAAGTTATGTTGTGCATTTAAAATTTGAGTAATGGAATGTTTAGTCATTATTAATTACCTAATGTTGTGTAAAGAAGTATTTATTATGCATAAAACCCTGAGCTTAACAGTTCATTGTCAGTTCTATTAAGACATGAAGGGAATGCTATGCATTTAAAATCAAAATAATGGCTTTTATGATCATTTATCATTTCACATTAAGTGCTAGAATGTTTAAACTATTTTGCACGAAACACGAAAGATTGTTCATTAATTGCTTCATGGTATGAATTATAAAGTTGTAGATTTAAAGTTTAAACAACGACCTATCCATATTACACATAACATTTTCTTCTGTTTACTGTTTATTGTTTTATTCTGAGGAATATCAGCATTTTAATACAATCTAGGATTTGTCCTTGGCTTTTGTACATAATGATATGTGAATAAATTCCATAAGGATTATCTCCGAAGTGGGATCGAAAGGAACGCAAATTTTCGTATATCCGAACTAATAAGAAACCAGGTGAAATACTAAAATATGCTGAACAGTTATTGATAGTCTTCATATGTTCACATACTCAGTGTCTGTTGAGGATAAGTATAAGTTTAATATAGTTTTAAGACTATAAAATATCGCGTAATAAACTCCAATTTTTAGCGCATGAGTTAGATTTTGTAGTTCTTCATATATCTATATTTATATATGCTAAGTTTAAAAATTTTACTTTATTAAATATTCCATATAATATTATATTGTATATAATAATAGATTTGTAGAAAATTGAATCAATCTTCGGTAAATAACATTATTTTTGCAAATGAGAGAAATATCTTTTTCAAGCCTTCGTTAAGGTCTGTGCTAAAATGAATTGAAATGTGAATGCTAAAATGCTTCACATAGTCCGGCTTTGAGGAGTTCGGGCTCCCTACAATCAAATTTTAAAATTTCAGAGAAAATATTGAAAGGGTTCTGATTTTACTGGTTGCCCAAAAGGGTTCTTTTAAAGTTCAATATGATTTATCAGCGGGAATTATCAGTAGAGAGTGACGGTATTAGATGAATATATATTTAGATTAATTTGGGAACATTCTATGTTTTCTATGTATTCGAAAGGTGAAAAGATATATAATGTGATCCTACTAAGATACTTTTTTAATTAGATATGTCATGAGTTTAATCCATTTTTATTTAAATAAGTAAATATTTAAAAAATAAAAGTCTCCAGAAGCCCGTCTATTATTTTAAATGAGCTTAGTTGAATAATCGAGAATAGACAGATTAACTATGAAAGACAATTATGTTACATTTTGGAGAATGGTTACACTCGAATGAAAAGCGAACTTGAACAGCTACTGTTGGAGGAGAAAATATGTCCACTTTAAGAGAAACATGGAAGAGCTATAACATCAAAAACTGTATCAAAACTACGAGAGAAGCATAATACTACTTAATTGTAAGCAACATGAGATTAGTGCAGAAACATATCGTACCACACTGTGCAAATGATTTCACTGGTGTTGAAGCTCATTTTGATGAAGTCTCTAAAACCATACCTGAGTATATGAAATTGAAAACAATGAACAGAAAGTAAAACATTTATTAATATAGATTGGTGTCAGGTTTATGAAGAACTGGAGAGCAACTTAGAGCATGACGACTGTGTTGAAGTACCTGCATGAGAATCAACAGCTGAAAAAATACACCCGTGTGCAAAATTAAAGGCATTTGCACATTAGGTCGAATTTTTGAAAACCTAATGGACAGATTTTAACGAAATTTGGTATGAATATATATTTATATCAGAATACGAGATGCACTATTCAAAATCCAATTTATGTATGTATGATTATTAGTAAAGCGTATTGTATAGGGATGGTCAAAATAAACGTTCTGACATCGAATTCAAAATGAGTCTAATAGGGGGTATGATCCTCTCTCACGGCCAGACAGGTTGCGCAGCGTGCGTTACACTAGAAAGGAGGCAGGTGGGAATCCTGTTTGCGGCAGTTGGTCTAAATCCTGCAGCAAGGCAGTTTTTAACTCCTGGACGGTTTTCGGAGAAGGATTGCGAGATGAAATAGCCCTCCCAAGAGCACCTTAGACATGCTCTATATCGTTAAGGTCGAGAGATTTGACTGGCTAATCCCTGCAGAGATTATTCTCACTTTCCATGTAATCGTCGACCAGCTGAGCTGTATGTAGAATGACCGTTGTCGTCCACCAACAAGATTCCAGGACCAATTGCGCTCACTGAAAAGTCGAACATAGAACTCTAAGATCTCTTTACTGTACCTCATAGCAGTTAAAGCTGTATAGCCAGGCTAAAAATGCCAAATGATGATCCTCATTCGTCTTTTGGATGCTGGTTGATCTTGTCCAGGTCTTTCCGATATGGATCCAGCGTCCTGAAACTGTTTTCACAAATCGCAGCTTATAGTGGGCGTTACATTGAGCTTTGTAGCCACTGTGCTTGTGATTTGGTCTACCTCTAATCTTCCATGAATTCTTCTTCTCATTTCTGCATCCATATACCTGTGGCTACTCATTTTACCCAATACCTTATAATTTTTTACCCTCCTCTTGCGAGACTGATGTGAAAGAGTACGATAACACAAAATACCAAACATGGCTTATATCCCTCTAAAAATCCCTCTAAAAATCATGGGCTTATATCCCTCTAAAAAATCCCAGCTCCGCAGTATGCAGCATTTTATGCTGGTGTAAGCTATGCATTCGACTCTGAATATCTGCATAATTCTTCAGATATACGATTGGCACCTTTGGTTCAATACGTTTTGTAAAAATAGTCATAATTTGAAAATTCTCTTAATTTTGTACACTGATGTGTAAAAAATAGTAGGAATGATTGAAGTCCTATCACAGCATATTATGGAAGGATTCTCAGATTGCATATTAGCTTTGCAATTCACCGAACGGTGAACAATACAACTTGCTGCTGCAATTAAATGCGTGAAGTGAAGATGTCAGGGAAGAAAAATGTGCTAACATCGATATTGTAATTTTTTTAAGAATAAAATTTTGAATAATTTCTAATGATGCCATACAAATTTACGAATCACGTTTTATTTGTAAAAAATCATTTGTAAACAAACATTTTCTTTGAAGTCATTAACATTTTTTATACGTATTTAGTTCCTCCATTTATCCGGTTGCAAACAATCAAACAATGCATGGTATTGGTAAAAGCGATTACCCGAGTTATGGAAGGCATTTCTGAGTTTGCAAAAGATAAATGAATCATTATAAACCTAGAAAACGAATTCCGATTACTTATCTTTGTCAGGACTGTGTGTTCGGTCCATATTCTTGGCGAACATCTTCGTGAAGCCTTAAGTCCTGATCTGGAACAGGGAGCTGAATCCAGCTATGTTCTGTGGTAGAAAACGGTGGTTAAGTGGTAGAAGAACTGCACTGGAGAAGGATTTAAAATCCTCTTTTATTAAACCACAATTATATACAGCCTCTTCCCAACTCGGGAGGGATACAGAAAATAGTGACCGCACTTGGGTCTAAACTGAACAATCAAATTATTTAAACTAAAATTAAATAGAAATTAAGTCGCCGTTGCTCACAGAGCTATGAACGCGAAGTTGGCCTCAATGCTAAATGGTGCGTAGCAAGATTTAACTAATACTAACGCACTTAGAATTACTTCAATAAATAAATTATGCTAAATTGTGCGTAGCAAGATTTAATTAATATTAACACACTTAGAATTACTTCAATAAGTAATAGCGTAACAGCGCTACAGCTTAGAATTTAAGTACTAGCTGGACGAACAGAGGAGCAGTGGTCTGAGACTAAAAGCTCTCTCACACTAAGAGGTTCCTACCTCTCGCTTAAATATAAACTAGTCAGGCGAACGTTGAACAGAGTAACAGTGGTCTGAGGCTGATAGCTCTCTCACACTGAGAGGTTCCTACCTCTCGCTTAAATAGCAACTTGACTCCACTTGAAATTAGCATAAAGCTGAAACGCATAAAGCTCTTATTCTAACGGGAAGTTAAAATGAGAACAGATAGGAAAAGGCAAATTAAAATAAAGCTTTGTTAGTTTAAACTAAAACCTTACAAGTTGCAATTAAATAATACTGACACATGTTAGCGTTACCTTGAGCTAAAGATTGGATACTTAAACTAAGGACTCATATTTGAACAAGGGACCTGGGAACAAAGAACAACGTTCATCCAGACCTTCACCATGTTCACTTTCCTCGTTTTCATAAAATAAAAGTTCTTCATGAAGTAAATATGAACGATTTTTGTTTCCAATCATTTGCTTGACAAACTTTTCATAATTCGATTTTTTGTTTGGTTTATTTAGATATTGCAAAAAACGCAAGGGCTATCTGCCTTATGAAAGGGATGCCTACGTGGAGGACTTTTAAAGTGAAACTGTCTTCTGTACAAATTGCACCTTTGGAACGCCGAAAATGTCCATGTAACCAGGCTGTTCATTTGGAATCGAACCCAGGTGGGAATTACCAGTATTCAACGATTTTACCGCTCGGCCGCTGGTGGGTCTTTTATCATTAGAAGAAAGCTCCTCTGCATCTCGATGTTCCGACATCAAATCCATAAAGACCAGTGTCGGCATTAAAAGAATGAATTAAGTTGTAGGGGTTTATTTTAGCTTTCTAATAGTTATTTTAATTTTTGAACAAAACTTTACTTTCTCGTTTCCTACCTACGGTTACCTTCAAGAATGATTTTTAGGATTACGTTTTATGTAAATGAAGTAGACGCAAAAGTATTTAAGCTGAAGTCTGGATGGCTTAACTAGAAGTACGTAGAAGAGTGCTAGTAGAGCGTTCCGGCCACGTTGTTGCTAAAAATCTAATGTTACTACTATTCGCTCTGCTAGCATCCGCTGGTTATCGTAAATAAGATAAACTCTGTTAGTTTATTCTGTGAAGCTTTGATTAGTATTATTTTAATTAGTATTCGATCAGTTTCTTATTTACTGTCTTGAGTTAAAGCCCAATTGGAGGTTTACTTTAAGCACGAGAAGTGGGCATTTGTTTATTTATTTTCACTCGGAATAAAGAGTAAACTAACCATTCCTTTGACTTTTAATTTGCTTACAGAATTCTGCAATAAGTAGCGGAAGATTTCATCAATGTTCTAGCTTCGAAGACTTCCAATTTAGCTGGGATATTGCAATTGAACGTCCCGCGTTTAGCTTCTAGTTAACAATTTAATCTGATATATACATAAATGTCAATCTGTTTTGCAATACACAAAATGTTATATTAACATACGTTTTACATTATAATTAACTCACAATTATAAGTATTTAAGAAAATACACGCAATTTAGTAAGGATTTTATCACTCAGATGAAAGTGAAGCGTATTCATCTTTATAAAACTCGTATATTTTAAAGGCTATCATGGGATATTTTTTATTATTATATTATAAGGTATTTCTTCCACCTTCTGCGCATGCCTTCGTGGTGTAGTAGTTAGCACGTTCGACGCGTAACCGAGAGGTCCTTGTTTCGATTCTCGACGAAG